>CATIWC010003567.1:0-37973 GCA_948472305.1 Vicia faba | reverse complement strand
TGAAATTGTTTATATCTATTATACCATAATACAATATGAATATGGTGAATATATATACTATCGAGACTCATTAGATAATTTGAATTATTTCAAATGTATATGGAATATGTGTCATTAAGTAATAATCTTTTAACTTAGTTTCTTATTGATGAGTAACTTAAAATTTGGTGATGGAGAATTAGAAAATAATGAAACTGTTTACATCTATTATACCATAATACAATATGAATATGGTGGATAAATATACTATTGAGACTCATTAGATAATTTGAATTATTTCAAATGTAATGGAATACGTGTCAATAAGTAATAGTCTTTTAACTTTGTTTCTTAGTGATGAAGTAACCTAAGATTTGGTGATGGAGAAGAACAAAAATACAGAAATTGTTTACATCAATTATACCATATTACAATATGAATATGGTGAATAAATATACTATCGAGACTCATTAGATACTTTGAATTATTTCAAATGTATATGGATATGTGTCATTAAGTAATAGTCTTTTAACGTAGTTTCTTAGTGATGAAGTAACCTAAAATTTGGTTATGGAGAAGAAGAAAAATATTGAAATTGTTTACATCTATTATACCATAATACAATATGAATATGGTTGATAATATACTATTGATACTCATTAGACAATTTAAATTATTCCAAATGTATACGGAATATGTGCCATTAAGTAATAGTCTTTTAACGTAGTTTCTTAGTGATGAAGTTAACCTAAAATTTGGTGATGCAGAAGAAGAAAAATATTGAAATTATTTACATCAATTATACCATAATACAATATGAATATGGTGAATAATTATACTATCGAGACTCATTATATAATTTGAATTATTTCCAATGTATATAGAATATGTGTCATCAATTAATAGTCTTTTAACTTAGTTTCTTAGTGATGAAGTAACCTAAAATTTGGTGATGGAGAAGAAGAAAATACTAAAATTGTTTACATCTATTATACCATAATGCAATATGAATATGGTGAATAAATATACTATCGAAACTCATTATATAATTTGAATTATTTCTAATGTATATGGAATATGTGTCATTAAGTAATAGTCCTTTTAACTTAGTTTCTTATTTATGAAGTAACTTACAATTTGGTGATGGAGAATTAGAAAATACTGAAACTGTTTACATCTATTATACCATAATACATTATGAATATGGTGGATAAATATACTATCGAGACTCATTAGATAATTTGAATTATTTGAAATGTATATGGAATATGTGTCATTAAACAATGTCTTTTAACTTAATTTCTTAGTGATGAAGTAACCTAAAACTTGGTGATGGAAAAGAAGAAAAATATTGAATTATTTACATCTATTATACCGTACTAAAATATGAATATGGTGAATAAATATACTATCGAGACTCATTAGATAATTTGAATTATTTCAAATGTATATGGAATATTTGTCATTAAGTAATAGTGTTTTAACTTAGTTTCTTAGTGATGAAGTAACCTAAGATTTGGTGATGGAGAATTAGAAAATACTGAAACTGTTTATATCTATTATACCATAATACAATATGAATATGGTGGATAAATATACTATCGAGACTCATTAGATAATTTGAATTACTTAAAATGTATATGATATATGTGTCATTAAGTAATAGTCTGTTAAATTAGTTTCTTAGTGATGAAGTAACCTGAAATTTGATGATGGAGAAGAAGAAAAATATTGAAATTGTTTACATCTATTATACCATAACACAATATGTATATGGTGGATAAATATACTATCGAGACTCATTAGATAATTTGAATTATTCCAAATGTATACGAAATATGTGTCATTAAGTAATAGTCTTTTAACTTAGTTTCTTAGTGATGAAGTAAACTTAAATTTGGTGATGGAGAAAAAGAAAATACGGAAATTGTTTACATCTATTATACTATAATGCAATATGAATATGGTGAATAAATATACTATCAAAACTCATTATATAATTTGAATTGTTTCTAACGTATATGTAATATGTTTCATTAAGTAATAGTCTTTTAACTTAGTTTCTTGGTGAAGAAGTAACCTAAAATTTGGTGATGGAGAAGAAGGAAAATACTGAAATTGTTTACATCTATTATACCATAATACAATATAAATATGGTGGATAAATATACTATCGAGACTCATTAGATAATTTGAATTATTTCAAATGTATATGAAATATGTGTCATTAAGTAATACTCTTTTAACTTAGTTTCTTAGTGATGAAATAACCTAAAATTAGGTGATAGAGAAGAAGAAAAATATTGAAATTGTTTACATCTATTATATCATAATACAATATGAATATGGTGGATAAATATATTATCGAGACTCATTAGATAATTCGAATTACTTCAAATGTATATGGAATATGTGTCATTAAGTAATAGTCTGTTAACTTAGTTTCTTAGTGATGAAGTAACCTAAAATTTGGTGATGGAGAAGAAGAAAAATATTGAAATTATTTACATCTATTATACTATAATGCAATATGAATATGGTGAATAAATATACTATCGAGACTCATTATATAATTTTAATTATTTCTAATGTATATGGAATATGTGTCATTAAGTAATAGTCTTTTAACTTAGTTTCTTAGTGATGAAGTAACTTAAAATTTGGTGATGGAGAATTAGAAAATACTGAAACTGTTTACATCTATTATACCATAATACAGTATGAATATGGTGGATAAATATACTATCGAGACTCATTAGATAATTTGAATTATTTCAAATGTATATGGAATATGTGTCATTAAGTGATAGTCTTTTAACTTAGTTTCTTGGAGAAGAAGTAACCTAAAATTTGGTGATGGAGAAGAAGGAAAATACTGAAATTGTATACATCTATTATACCATAATACAATATAAATATGGTGGATAAATATAATATCGAAACTCATTAGATAATTTTAATTATTTGAAATGTATATGGAATATGTGTCACTAAGTAATAGTCTTTTAACTTAATTTCTTAGTGATGAAGTAACCTAAAAGTTGGTGATGGAGAAGAAGAAAAATATTGAAATTATTTACATCTATTATACCATACTACAATATGAATATGGTGAATAAATATACTATCGAGACTCATTAGATAATTTGAAATATTTCAAATGTATATGGAATATTTGTCATTAAGTAATACTGTTTTAACTTAGTTTCTTAGCGATGAATAAACCTAAGATTTGGTGATGGAGAATTAGAAAATACTGAAACTGTTTACATCTATTATACCATAATACAATATGAATATGGTGGATAAATATACTATCGAGACTCATTGATAATTTGAATTACTTCAAATGTATATGGATTATGTGTCATTAAGTAATACGTTGTTAACTTAGTTTCTTAGTGATGAAGTAACCTAAAATTTGATGATGGAGAAGAAGAAAAATATTGAAATTGTTTACATATATTATACCATAATACAATATGTATATGGTGGATAAATATACTATCTAGACTCATTAGATAATTTGAATTATTCCAAATGTATTCGGAATATATGTCATTAAGTAATAGTCTTTTAACTTAGTTTCTTAGTGATGAAGTAACCTTAAATTTGGTGATGGAGAAGAAGAAAATACGGAAATTGTTTACATTTATTATACCAAAATGCAATATGAATATGGTGAATAAATATACTATCGAAACTCATTATATAATTTGAATTATTTCTAACTTATATGTAATATGTGTCATTAAGTAATAGTCTTTTAACTTAGTTTCTTGGTAAAGAAGTAACCTAAAATTTGGTGATGGAAAAGAAGGAAAATACTGAAATTGTTTATATCTATTATACCATAATACAATATGAATATGGTGAATATATATACTATCGAGACTCATTAGATAATTTGAATTATTTCAAATGTATATGGAATATGTGTCATTAAGTAATAATCTTTTAACTTAGTTCTTATTGATGAAGTAACTTAAATTTGGTGATGGAGAATTAGAAAATAATGAAACTGTTTACATCTATTATACCATAATACAATATGAATATGGTGGATAAATATACTATTGAGACTCATTAGATAATTTGAATTATTTCAAATGTAATGGAATACGTGTCAATAAGTAATAGTCTTTTAACTTTGTTTCTTAGTGATGAAGTAACCTAAGATTTGTGATGGAGAAGAACAAAAATACAGAAATTGTTTACATCAATTATACCATATTACAATATGAATATGGTGAATAAATATACTATCGAGACTCATTAGATACTTTGAATTATTTCAAATGTATATGGATATGTGTCATTAAGTAATAGTCTTTTAACGTAGTTTCTTAGTGATGAAGTAACCTAAAATTTGGTGATGGAGAAGAAGGAAAATACTGAAATTGTATACATCTATTATACAATAATACAATATAAATACGGTGGATAAATATACTATCGAGACTCATTAGATAATTTGAATAATATGAAATGTATATGGAATATGTGTCATTAAAACAATAGTCTTTTAACTTAATTTCTTAGTGATGAAGTAACCTAAAATTTGGTGATGGAAAAGAAGAAAAATATTGAAATTATTTACATCTATTATACCATACTACAATATGAATATGGTGAATAAATTATACTATCGAGACTCATTAGATAATTTGAATTATTTCAAATGTATATGGAATATTTGTCATTAAGTAATAGTCTGTTAACTTAGTTTCTTAGTGATGAAGTAACCTAAAATTTGATGATGGAGAAGAAGAAAAATGATTGAATTGTTTACATCTATTATACCATAATACAATATGTATATGGTTGATAAATATACTATCGAGACTCATTAGATAATTTGAATTATTCCAATCGTATACGGAATATGTGTCATTAAGTAATAGTCTTTTAACTTAGTTTCTTAGTGATGAAGTAACCTTAAATTTGGTGATGGAGAAGAAGAAAATACGAAATTGTTTTCATCTATTATACCATAATGCAATATGAATATGGTGAATAAATATACTATCGAAACTCGTTATATAATTTGAATTATTTCTAACGTATATGTAATATGTGTCATTAAGTAATAGTCTTTTAACTTAGGTTTCTTGGTGAAGAAGTAACCTAAAATTTGGTGATGGAAAAAGAAGAAAAATACTGAAATTGTTTACATCTATTATACCATAATACAATATGAATATGGTGGATAAATATACTATCGAGACTCATTAGATAATTTGAATTATTTCAAATGTATATGGAATATGTGTCATTAAGTAATAGTCTTTTAACTTAGTTTCTTAGTGATGAAGTAACCTAAAATTTGGTGATGGAGAAGAAGAAAAATATTGAAATTGTTTAAATCTATTATACCATAATACAATATGAATATGGTGAATAAATATACTATCGACACTCATTAAATAATTTGAAATATTTACAATGTATATGGAATATGTGTCATCAATTAATAGTCTTTTAAATTAGGTTCTTAGTGATGAAGTAACGTAAATTTTGTTGATGGAGAAGAAGAAAATACTGAAACTGTTTACATCTATTATACCATAATACAATATGAATATGGTGAATAAATAAACTATCGAGACTCATTATAAAATTTGAATTGTTTCTAACGTATATGTAATTGTTTCATTAAGTAATAGTCTTTTAACTTAGTTTCTTGGTGAAGAAGTAACCAAAAATTTGGTGATGGAAAAAGAAGGAAAATACTGAAATTGTTTACATGTATTATACCATAATACAATATGAATATGGTGGATAAATATACTATCGAGACTCATTAGATAATTTGAATTATTTCAAATGTATATGGAATATGTGTCATTAAGTAATAGTCTTTTAACTTAGTTTCTTAGTGATGAAGTAACCTAAAATTTGGTGATGGAGAAGAAGAAAAATATTGAAATTGTTTACATCTATTATACATAATACAATATGAATATGGTGAATAAATATACTATCGACACTCATTAAATAATTGAAATATTTTCAATGCTTATGGAATATGTGTCATTAAGTAATAGTCTTTTACTTAGTTTCTTGGGAGAAGAAGTAACCTAAAATTTGGTGATGGAGAAGAAGGAAAATACTGAAATTGTTTACATCTATTATACCATAATACAATATAAATATGGTGGATAAATATACTATCGAGACTCATTAGATAATTTGAATTATTTCAAATGTATATGGAATATGTGTCATTAAGTAATAGTCTTTTAAATTAGTTTCTTAGTGATGAAGTAACCAAAAATTTGATGATGGAGAAGAAGAAAAATATTGAAATTATTTACATCTATTATACCATAGTACAATATGAAAATGGTGGATAAATATACTATCGAGACTCATTAGATAATTTGAATTATTTCAAATGTATATGGAATATGTGTCATTAAGTAATAGTCTTTTAGCATAGTTTCTTAGTGATGAAGTAACCTTAAATTTGGTGATGGAGAATTAGAAAATACTGAAACTGTTTACATCTATTATACCATAATACAATATGAATATGGTGAATAAATATACTATCGAGACTTATTATATAATTTGAATTATTTCAAATGTATATGGAATATGTGTCATTAAGTAATAGTCTTTTAACTTAGTTTCTTAGTGATGAAGTAACCTAAAATTTGGTGATGGAGAATAAGAAAAATATTGAAATTGTTTACATCTATTATACCATAATGGAATATGAATATGGTGAATAAATATACTATCGAAACTCATTATATAATTTTGAATTATTTTTAACGTATATGGAATATGTTTCATTAAGTATAGTCTTTTAACTTAGTTTCTTGGTGAAGAAGTAACCTAAAATTTGGTGATGGAAAAGAAGGAAAATACTGAAATTGTTTACATCTATTATACCATAATACAATATGAATATGGTGAATAAAATATACTATCGAGACTCATTATAAAATTTGAATTATAACCAATGTATTTGGAATATGTGTCATTAATTAATAGTATTTTTACTTAGTTTCTTGGGGAAGACGTAACCTAAAATTAGGTGATGGAGAAGAACAAAAATACTGAAATTGTTTACATCAATTATACCATAATACAATATGAATATGGTGGATAAATATACTATCGAGACTCATTAGATAATTTGAATTATTTCAAATGTATATGGAATATGTGTCATAAAGTAATAGTCTTTTAAATTAGTTTCTTGGAGAAGAAGTAACCAAAAATTTGGTGTTGGAGAAGAAGGAAAATACTGAAATTGTATACATCTATTATACCATAATACAATATAAATATGGTGGATAAATATACTATAGAGACTCATTAGATAATTTTAATTATTTGAAATGTATATGGAATATGTGTCATTAAACAATAGTCTTTTAACTTAATTTCTTAGTGATAAAGTAACCTAAAATTTGGTGATGGAGAAGAGAAAAATATTGAAATTATTTACATCTATTATACCATAATACAATATGAATATTGTGGATAAATATACTATCGAGACTCATTAGATAATTTGAATTATTTCAAATGTATATGGAATATGTGTCGTTAAGTAATAGTCTTTAACTTAGTTTTTAGTGATGAAGTAACCTAAGATTTGGTGATGGAGAATTAGAAAATACTGAAACTGTTTACATGTATTATACCATAATACAATATGAATATGGTGAATAAATATACTATCGATAATTATAGATAATTTGAATTATTTCAAATGTATATGGAATATGTGTCATTAAGTAATAGTCTTTTAACTTAGTTTCTTAGTGATGAAGTAACCTAAAATTTGGTGATGGAGAAGAAGAAAAAATTAAAGTTGTTTATATCTATTATACCATAATACAATATAATTATGGTGAATAAATAACTATCGAGACTCATTATATAATTTGAATTATTTCTAATGTATATAGAATATGTGTCATTAATTGATAGTCTTTTAACTTAATTTCTTAGTGATAAAGTAACCTAAAATTTGGTGATGGAGAAGAAGGAAAGTACTGAAATTGTTTACACCTATTATACCATAATACAATATGAATATGGTGGATTAATATACTATCGAGACTCATTAGATAATTTGAATTATTTCAAATGTATATGGAATATGTGTCATTAAGTAATAGTCTTTTAACTTAGTTTCTTAGAGATGAATGTAACCAAAAATTTGATGATGGAGAAGAAGAAAAATATTGAAATTATTTACATCTATTATACGATAGTACAATATGAAAATGGTGGATAAATATACTATCGAGACTCATTAGATAATTTGAATTATTTCAAATGTATATGGAATATGTGTCATTAAGTAATAGTCTTTTAACTTAGTTTCTTAGTGATGAAATAACCTAAGATTTGGTGATGGAGAATTAGAAAATACTGAAACTGTTTACATGTATTATACCATAATACAATATGAATATGGTGAATAAATATACTATCGATAATTATTATATAATTTGAATTATTTCAAATGTATATGGAATATGTGTCATTAAGTAATAGTCTTTTAACTTAGTTTCTTAGTGATGAAGTAACCTAAAATTTGGTGATGAAGAAGAAGAAAAAATTAAAATTGTTTACATCTATTATACCATAATACAATATGATTATGGTGAATAAATATACTATCGAGACTCATTATATAATTTGAATTATTTTTAATGTATATGGAATATGTGTCATTAATTAAGAGTCTTTTAACTTAGTTTCTTGGTGAAAAAGTAACCTAAAATTTGGTGATGGAGAAGAAGGAAAATACTGAAATTGTTTACATCTATTATACCATAATACAATATGAATATGGTGGATAAATATACTATCGAGACTCATTAGATAATTTGAATAATTTCAAATGTATGTGGAATATGTGTCATTAAGTAATAGTTTTTTAACTTAGTTTCTTAGTGATGAAGTAACCTAAGATTTGGTGATGGAGAAGAAGAAAAATATTAAAATTGTTTACATCTATTATACCATAATACAATATGAATATGGTGGATAAATATATTATCAAGACTCATTAGATAATTTGAATTATTTCAAATGTATGTGGAATATGTGTCATTAAGTAATAGTCTTTTAACTTAGATTCTTAGTGATGAAGTAACTTAAAATTTGGTGATGGAGAATTAGAAAGTACTGAAACTGTTTACATCTATTATACCATAATACAATATGAATATGGTGGATAAATATACTATCGAGACTCATTAGATGATTTGAATTATTTCAAATGTATATGGAATATGTGTCATTAAGTAATAATCTTTTAACTTAGTTTCTTAGTGATGAAGTAACCTAAAATTTGGTGATGGAGAAAAAGAAAAATATTGAAATTGTTTACATCTATTATACCATAATACAATATGAATATGGTGAATAAATATACTATCGAGACTCATTATATAATTTGAATTATTTCCAATGTATATAGAATATGTGTCATCAATTTATAGTCTTTTAACTTAGTTTCTTAGTGAGGAAGTAACCTAAAATTTGGTGATGGAGAAGAAGAAAATACGGAAATTGTTTACATCTATTATACCATAATACAATATGAACATGATGGATAAATATACTATCGAAACTCATTATATAATTTGAAATATTTCCAATGTATATGGAATATGTGTCATTAAACAATAGTCTTTTAACCTTTTTTTCTTAGTGATGAAGTAACCTAAAATTTGGTGATGGAGAAGAAGAAAAAATTAAAATTGTTTATATCTATTATACAATAATACAATATAATTATGGTGAATAAATATAATATCGAGACTCATTATATAATTTGAATTATTTCTAATGTATATAGAATATGTGTCATTAGTTGATAGTCTTTTAACGTAGTTTCTTGGTGAAAAAGTAACCTAAAATTTGGTGATGGAGAAGAAGGAAAGTACTGAAATTGTTTACATCTATTATACCATAATACTATATGAATATGGTGGATAAATATACTATCGAGACTCATTAGATAATTTGAATTATTTCAAATGTATATGGAATATGTGTCATTAAGTAATAGTCTTTTAACTTGGTTTCTTAGTGATGAAGTAACCAAAAATTTGATGATGGAGAAGAAGAAAAATATTGAAATTATTTACATCTATTATACCATAGTACAATATGAAAATGGTGGATAAATGTACTATCGAGACTCATTAGATAATTAGAATTATTTCAAATGTATATGGAATATGTGTGATTAAGTAATAGTCTTTTAACTTAGTTTCTTAGTGATGAAGTAACCTAAAATTTGGTGATGAAGAAGAAGAAAAAATTAAAATTGTTTACATCTATTATACCATAATACAATATGATTATGGTGAATAAATATACTATCGAGACTCATTATATAATTTGAATTATTTCTAATGTATATAGAATATGTGTCATTAATTAATAGTCTTTTAACTTAGTTTCTTGGTGAAAAAGTAACCTAAAATTTGGTGATGGAGAAGAAGAAAAATATTGAAATTGTTTACATCTGTTATACCATAATACAATATGAATATGGTGGATAAATATACTATCGAGACTCATTAGATAATTTGAATTATTTCAAATGTATATGGAATATGTGTCATTAAGTAATAATCTTTTAACTTAGTTTCTTAGTGATGAAGTAACCTAAAATTTGGTGATGGAGAAGAAGAAAAATATTGAAATTGTTTACATCTATTATACCATAATACAATATGAATATGGTGAATAAATATACTATCGAGACTCATTATATAATTTGAATTATTTCCAATGTATATAGAATATGTGTCATCAATTTATAGTCTTTTAACTTAGTTTCTTAGTGATGAAGTAACCTAAAATTTGGTGATGGAGAAGAAGAAAATACGGAAATTGTTTACATCTATTATACCATAATACAATATGAACATGATGGATAAATATACTATCGAAACTCATTATATAATTTGAAATATTTCCAATGTATATGGAATATGTGTCATTAAACAATAGTGTTTTAACCTTTTTTTCTTAGTGATGAAGTAACCTAAAATTTGGTGTTGGAGAAGAAGAAAAAATTTAAATTGTTTACATCTATTATACCATAATACAATTTGAACATGATGGATAAATATACTATCGAGACTCATTATATAATTTGAATTATTTCAAATGTATATGTAATATGTGTCATTAAGTAATAGTTTTTTAACTTAGTTTCTTAGTGATGAAGTAACCTAAGATTTGGTGATGGAGAAGAAGAAAATATTGAAATTGTTTACATCTATTATACCATAATACAATATGAATATGGGGGATAAATAAATTATCGAGACTCATTAGATAATTAGAATTATTTCAAATGTATGTGAAATATGTGTCATTAAGTAATAGTCTTTTAACTTAGTTTCTTAGTGATAAAGTAACCTAAAATTTGGTGATGGAGAATTAGAAAATACTGAAACTGTTTACATCTATTATACCATAATACAATATGAATATGATGGATAAATATACTATCGAGACTCATTAAATAATTTGAATTATTTCAAATGTATATGGAATATGTGTCACTAAGTAATAGTCTTTTAACTTAGTTTCTTGGAGAAGAAGTAAACTAAAATTTGGTGATGGAGTAGAAGGAAAATACTGAAATTGTATACATTTATTATACCATAATACAATATAAATATGGTGGATAAATATACTGTCGAGACTCATTAGATAATTTTAATTATTTGAAATGTATATGGAATATGTGTCATTAAACAATAGTCTTTTAACTTAATTTCTAAGAGATGAAGTAACCTAAAATTTGGTGATGGAGAAGAAGAAAAATATTGAAATTGTTTACATCGATTATATCATAATACAATATGAATATGGTGGATAAATATACTATCGAGACTCATTAGATAATTTGAATGATTCCAAATGTATACGGAATAAGTGTCATTAAGTAATAGTCTTTTAACTTAGTTTCTTAGTGATGAAGTAACCTAAAATTTGGTGATGGAGAAGAAGAAAATACTGAAACTATTTACATCTATTATACCATAATACAATATGAATATGGTGAATAAATATACTATCGAGACTCATTATATAATTTGAATTATTTCTAATGTATATGGAATATGTGTCATTAAGTAATAGTCTTTTAACTTAGAATCTTGGTGAAGAAGTAACCTAAAATTTGGTGATGGAAAAGAAGGAAAATACTGAAATTGTTTACATCTATTATACCATAATACAATATGAATATGGTGGATAAATATACTATTGAGACTCATTAGACAATTTGAATTATTTCCAATGTATATGGAATATGTATCATCGATTAATAGTCTTTTAACTTAGTTTCTAAGTGATGAAGTAACCTAAATTTTGTTGATGGAGAAGAAGAAAATACTGAAATTGTTTACATCTATTATACCATAATACAGTATGAAAATGGTGAAGAAATATACTATCGAGACTCATTATATAATTTTAATTATAACCAATGTATATGGAATATGTGTCATTAATTAATAGTCTTTTTACTTAGTTTCTTGGCTAAGACGTAACCTAAAATTTGGTGATGGAGAAGAACAAAATTACTGAAATTGTTTACATCAATTATACCATAATACAATATGAATATGGTGGATAAATATACTATTGAGACTCATAAGATAATTTGAATTATTTCAAATGTATATGAAATATGTGTCATTAAGTAATAGTCTTTTAACTTAGTTTCTTAGTGATGGAGTAACCTAAAACTTGGTGATGGAGAAGAAGAAAAATATTGAAATTATTTACATCTATTATACAATAATACAATATGAATATGGTGAATAATTATACTATCGAGACTCATTATATAATTTAATTATTTCCAATGTATATAGAATATGTGTTATCAATTAATAGTCTTTTAACTTAGTTTCTTAGTGATGAATTAACCTAAAATTTGGTGATGGAGAAGAAGAAAATACTGAAACTGTTTACATCTATTATACCATAATACAATATGAATATGGTGAATAAATATACTATCGAGACTCATTATATAATTTGAATTATTTCTAATGTATATGGAATGTGTGTCATTAAGTAATAGTCTTTTAACTTAGATTCTTGGTGAAGAAGTAACCTAAAATTTGGTGATGGAAAAGAAGGAAAATACTGAAACTGTTTACATCTATTATACCATAATACAATATGAATATGGTGGATAAATATACTATCGAGACTCATTAGATATTTTGAATTATTTCAAATGTATATGGAATATGTGTCATTAAGTAATAGTATTTTAACTTAGTTTCTTAGTGATGAAGTAACCTAATATTTGGAGATGGAGAATTAGAAAATACTGAAACTGTTTACATCTATTATACTATAATACAATATGAATATTATGGATAAATATACTATCGAGACTCATTAGATAATTTGAATTATTTCAAATGTATATGGAATATGTGTCATTAAGTAATAGTTTTTTAACTTTGTTTCTTAGTGATGAAGTAACCTAAGATTTGGTGAAGGTGAATTAGAAAATACTGAAACTGTTTATATCTAATATACCATAATACAATATGAATATGGTGAATAAATATACTATCGAGACTTATTAGATAATTTGAATTATTTCAAATGTATATGGAATATGTGTCATTAAGTAATAGTCTTTTGACGTAGTTTCTTAGTGATGAAGTAACCTAAAATTTGGTGATGGAGAAGAAGTAACATATTGAAATTGTTTACATCTATTATACCATAATACAATATGAATATGGTGGATAAATATACTATGGAGACTCATTAGATAATTTGAATTATTCCAAATGTATACAGAATAAGTGTCATTAAGTAATAGTCTTTTAACTTAGTTTCTTAGTGATGAAGTAACCTAAAATTTGGTGATGGAGAATTAGAAAATGCTGAAACTGTTTACATCTATTATACCATAATACTATATGAATATGGTGAATAAATATACTATCGAGACTCATTAGATAATTTGAATTATTTCAAATGTATATGGAATATGTGTCATTAAGTAATAGTCTTTTAACTTAGTTTCTTAGTGATGAAGTAACTTAAAATTTGGTGATGGAAACGAAGGAAAATACTGAAATTGTTTACATCTATTATACCATAATACAATATGAATATGGTGGATAAATATACTATCGAGACTCATTAGATAATTTGAATTATTTCAAATGTATATGGAATATGTGTCATTAAGTAATAGTCTTTTAACGTAGTTTCTTAGTGATGAAGTAACCTAAAATTTGGTGATGGGGAAGAAGAAAAACATTGAAATTGTTTACATCTATTATACCATAATACAATATGAATTTGGTGGATAAATATACTATATAGACTCATTAGATAATTTGAATTATGTCAAATGTATATGGAATATGTGTCATTAAGTAATAGTCTTTTAACTTAGTGACTTAGTGATGAAGTAACCTAAGATTTGGTGAGGGAGAATTAGAAAATACTGAAACTGTTTACATCTATTATACCATAATACAATAAGAATATGGTGAATAACTATACTATCGAGACTCATTAGATAATTTGAATTATTTCAAATGTATTTGGAATATGTGTCATTAAGTAATAGTCTTTTAACTTAGTTTCTTAGTGATGAAGTAACCCAAAATTTAGTGATGGAGAAGAAGAAAATACTGAAACTGTTTACATCTATTATACCATAATACAATATGAATATGGTGAATAAATATACTATCGAGACTGATTATATAATTTGAATTATTTCTAATGTATATGGAATGTGTGTCATTAAGTAATAGTCTTTTAACTTAGATTCTTGGTGATGAAGTAACCTAAAATTTGGTGATGGAAAAGAAGGAAAATACTGAAACTGTTTACATCTATTATACCATAATACAATATGAATATGGTGGATAAATATACTATCGAGACTCATTAGATATTTTGAATTATTTCAAATGTATATGGAATATGTGTCATTAAGTAATAGTATTTTAACTTAGTTTCTTAGTGATGAAGTAACCTAATATTTGGAGATGGAGAATTAGAAAATACTGAAACTGTTTACATCTCTTATACTATAATACAATATGAATATTATGGATAAATATACTATCGAGACTCATTAGAAAATTTGAATTATTTCAAATGTATATGGAATATGTGTCATTAAGTAATAGTTTTTTAACTTTGTTTCTTAGTGATGAAGTAACCTAAGATTTGGTGAAGGTGAATTAGAAAATACTAAAACTGTTTATATCTAATATACCATAATACAATATGAATATGGTGAATAAATATACTATCGAGACTTATTAGATAATTTGAATTATTTCAAATGTATATGGAATATGTGTCATTAAGTAATAGTCTTTTGACGTAGTTTCTTAGTGATGAAGTAACCTAAAATTTGGCGATGGAGAAGAAGAAACATATTGAAATTGTTTACATCTATTATACCATAATACAATATGAATATGGTGGATAAATATACTATTGAGACTCATTAGATAATTTGAATTATTCCAAATGTATACGGAATAAGTGTCATTAAGTAATAGTCTTTTAACTTAGTTTCTTAGTGATGAAGTAACCTAAAATTTGTGATGGAGAATTAGAAAATGCTGAAACTGTTTACGTCTATTATACCATAATACTATATGAATATGGTGAATAAATATACTATCGAGACTCATTAGATAATTTGAATTATTTCAAATGTATATGGAATATGTGTCATTAAGTAATAGTCTTTTAACTTAGTTTCTTAGTGATGAAGTAACTTTAAATTTGGTGATGGAAAAGAAGGAAAATACTGAAATTGTTTACATCTATTATACCATAATACAATATGAATATGGTGGATAAATATACTATCGAGACTCATTAGATAATTTGAGTTATTTCAAATGTATATGGAATATGTGTTATTAAGTAATAGTCTTTTAACGTAGTTTCTTAGTGATGAAGTAACCTAAAATTTGGTGATGGAGAAGAAGAAAAACATTGAAATTGTTTACATCTATTATACCATAATACAATATGAATTTGGTGGATAAATATACTATATAAACTCATTAGATAATTTGAATTATGTCAAATGTATATGGAATATGTGTCATTAAGTAATAGTCTTTTAACTTAGTGACTTATTGATGAAGTAACCTAAGATTTGGTGATGGAGAATTAGAAAATACTGAAACTGTTAACATCTATTATACCATAATACAATAAGAATATGGTGAATAACTATACTATCGAGACTCATTAGATAATTTGAATTATTTCAAATGTATGTGGAATATATGTCATTAAGGAATAGTCTTTTAACTTAGTTTCTTAGTGATGCAGTAACCCAAAATTTGGTGATGGAGAAGAAGAAAAATATTAAAATTGTTTACATCTATTATACCATAATGCAATATGAATATGGTGAATAAATATATTATCGAGTCCCATTATATAATTGGAATTATTTCTAATTTATATGGAATATGTGTTATTAATTAATAGTCTTTTAACTTAGTTTCTTAGTGATGAAGTAACCTAAAATTTTGTGATGGAGAAGAAGAAAAATATTGAAATTGTTTACATCTATTATACCATAATACAATATGAATATGGTGGATAAATATACTATCGAGACTCATTAGATAATTTGAATTATTCCAAATGTATACGGAATATGTGTCATTAAGTAATAGTATTTTAACTTAGTTTCTTAGTGATGAAGTAACCTAAAATTTGGTGATGGAGAATTAGAAAATACTGAAATTGTTTACATCTATTATACCATAATACAATATGAATATGGTGAATAAATATACTATCGAGACTCATTAGATAATTTGAATTATGTCAAATGTACATGAAATATGTGTCATTAAGTAATAGTCTTTTAACTTAGTGACTTAGTGATGAAGTAACCTAAGATTTGGTGATGGAGAATTAGAAAATACTAAAAATGTTTACATATATTATACCATAATACAATATGAATATGGTGAATAACTATACTATCGAGACTCATTAGATAATTTGAATTATTTCAAATGTATATGGAATATGCGTCATTTAGTAATAATCTTTTAACTTAGTTTCTTTGTGATGAAGTAACCCAAAATTTGGTGATGGAGAATAAGAAAAATATTAAAATTGTTTACATCTATTATACCATAATAAAATATGAATATGGTGAATAAATATACTATCGAGACTCATTATATAATTTGAATTATTTCTAATGTATATGGAATATGTGTTATTAATTAATAGTCTTTTAACTTAGTTTCTTGGTGAAAAAGTAACCTAAAATTTGGTGATGGAGAAGAAGGAAAATACTGAAATTGTTAACATCTATTATATCATAATACAATATGAATATGGTGGATAAATATACTATCGAGATTCATTAGATAATTTGAGTTATTTCAAATGTATATGGAACATGTGTCAATAAGTAATAGTCTTTTAACTTAGTTTCTTAGTGATGAAATAACCTAAAATTTGGTGATGGAGAAGAAGAAAAATATTGAAATTGTTTACATCTATTATACCATAATACAATATGAATATGGTGGATAAATATATTATCGAGACTCATTAGATATTTTGAATTATTTCAAATGTATATGGAATATGTGTCATTAAGTAATAGTCTTATAACTTAGTTTCTTAGTGATGAAGTAACTAAAAATTTGGTGATGGAGAATTAGAAAATACTGAAACGGTTTACATCTATTATACAATAATACAATATGAATATGGTGGATAAATATACTATCGAGACTCATTAGATAATTTATATTATTTCAAATGTATATGGAATATGTGTCATTAAGTAATAGTTTTTTAACTTAGTTTCTTAGTGATGAAGTACCTTAAGATTTGGTGATGGAGAAGAAGAAAAATATTGAAATTGTTTACATCTATTATACCATAATACAATATGAATATGGTGGATAAATATACTATCGAGACTCCTTAGATAATTTGAATTATTCCAAATGTATACGGAATATGTGTCATTAAATAATAGTCTTTTAACTTAGTTTCCTAGTGATGAAGTAACCTAAAATTTGGTGATGGAGAATTAGAAAATACTGAAATTGTTTACATCTATTATACCATAATACAATATGAATATGGTGAATAAATATACTATCGAGACTCATTAGATAATTTGAATTATTTCAAATGTATATGGAATATGTGTCATTAAGTAATAGTCTTTTAACTTAGTTTCTTATTGATGAAGTAACTTAAAATTTGGTGATGGAGAATTAGAAAATACTGAAACTGTTTACATCTATTATACCATAATACAATGTGAATATGGTGGATAAATATACTATCGAAACTCATTGCATAATTTGAATTATTTCAAATGTATATGGAATATGTGTCATTAAGTAATAGTCTTTTAACGTAGTTTCTTAGTGATGAAGTAACCTAAAATTTTGTGATGGAGAAGAAGAAAAATATTGAAATTGTTTACATCTATTATACCATAATACAATATGAATATGGTGGATAAATATACTATTGAGACTCATTAGATAATTTGAATTACTTCAAATGTATATGGAATATGTGTCATTCAGTAATAGTCTTTTAACTTAGTTTCTTAGTGATGAAGTAACCTAAAATTTGGTGATGGAGAAGAAGAAAAATATTGAAATTATTTACATCTATCATACCATAATACAATATGAATATGGTGGATAAATATACTATCGAGACTCATTAGATAATTTGAATTATGTCAAACGTATATGGAATATGTGTCATTAAGTAATAGTCTTTTAACTTAGTGACTTAGTGATGAAGTAACCTAAGATTTGGTGATGGAGAATTAGAAAATACTGAAAATGTTTACATCTATTATAACATAATACAATATGAATATGGTGAATAACTATACTATCGAGACTCCTTAGATAATTTGAATTATTTCAAATGTATATGGAATATGTGTCATTAAGTAATAGTCTTTTAACTTAGTTTCTTTGTGGTGAAGTAACCCAAAATTTGGTGATGGAGAATAAGAAAAATATTAAAATTGTTTACATCTATTATACCATAATACAATATGAATATGGTGAATAAATATACTATCGAGACTCATTATATAATTTGAATTATTTCTAATGTATATGGAATATGTGTTATTAATTAATAGTCTTTTAACTTAGTTTCTTGGGTGAAAAAGTAACCTAAAATTTGGTGATGGAGAAGAAGGAAAAAATACTGAAATTGTTAACATCTATTATACCATAATACAATATGAATATGGTGGATAAATATACTATCGAGACTCATTAGATAATTTGAGTTATTTCAAATGTATATGGAACATGTGTCAATAAGTAATAGTCTTTTAACTTAGTTTCTTAGTGATGAAATAACCTAAAATTTGGGTGATGGAGAAGAAGAATAATATTGAAATTGTTTACATCTATTATACCATAATACAATATGAATATGGTGGATAAATATATTATCGAGACTCATTAGATATTTTGAATTATTTCAAATGTATATGGAATGTGTCATTAAGTAATAGTCTTATAACTTAGTTTCTTAGTGATGAAGTAACTAAAAATTTGGTGATGGAGAATTAGAAAATACTGAAACTGTTTACATCTATTATACAATAATACAATATGAATATGGTGGATAAATATAATATCGAGACTCATTAGATAATTTGAATTATTTCAAATGTATATGGATTATGTGTCATTAAGTAATAGTTTTTTAACTTAGTTTCTTAGTGATGAAGTAACCTAAGATTTGGTGATGGAGAATTAGAAAATACTGTAACTGTTTACATCTATTATACCATAATACAATATGAATATGGTGAATAACTATACTATCGAGACTCATTAGATAATTTGAATTATTTCAAATGTATATGGAATATGTGTCATTAAGTAAGAGTCTTTTAACTTAGTTTCTTAGTGATGAAGTAACCAAAAATTTGGTGATGGAGAAGAAGAAAAATATTAAAATTGTTTACATCTATTATACCATAATACAATATGAATATGGTGAATAAATATACTATCGAGACTCATTATATAATTTGAATTATTTCTAATGTATATGGAATGTGTGTTATTAATTAATAGTCTTTTAACTTAGTTTCTTGGTGAAAAAAGTAACCTAAAATTTGGTGATGGAGAAGAAGGAAAATACTGAAATTGTTTACATCTATTATACCATAATACAATATGAATATGGTGGATAAATATACTATCGAGACTCATTAGATAATTTGAATTATTTCAAAGGTATATGGAATATGTGTCATTAAGTAATAGTCTTTTAACTTAGTTTCTTAGTGATGAAGTAACCTAAAATTTGGTGATGGAGAATTAAAAAATACTGAAATTGTTTACATCTATTATACCATAATACAATATGAATATGGTGAATAAATATACTATCGAGACTCATTATATAATTTGAATTATTTCAAATGTATATGGAATATGTATCATTAAGTAATAGTCTTTTAACTTAGTTTCTTAGTGATGAAGTAACCTAAAATTTGGTGATGGAGAAGAAGAAAAATATTGAAATTATTTACATCTATTATACCATAATACAATATGAATATGGTGAATAATTATATTATCGAGACTCATTATATAATTTGAATTATTTCCAATGTATATAGAATATGTGTCATCAATTAATAGTCTTTTAACTTAGTTTCTTAGTGATGAAGTAACCTAAAATTTTGTGATGGAGAAGAAGAAAAATATTGAAATTGTTTACATCTATTATACCATAATACAATATGAATATGGTGGATAAATATATTATCGAGACTCATTAGATATTTTGAATTATTTCAAAATGTATATGAAATATGTGTCATTAAGTAATAGTCTTATAACTTAGTTTCTTAGTGATGAAGTAACTAAAAATTTGGTGATGGAGAATTAGAAAATACTGAAACTGTTTACATCTATTATACAATAATATAATATGAATATGGTGGATAAATATACTATCGAGACTCATTAGATAATTTGAATTATTTCAAATGTGTATGGAATATGTGTCATTAAGTAATAGTTTTTTAACTTAGTTTCTTAGTGATGAAGTAACCTAAGATTTGGTGATGGAGAATTAGAAAATACTGTAACTGTTTACATCTATTATACCATAATACAATATGAATATGGTGAATAACTATACTATCGAGACTCATTAGATAATTTGAATTATTTCAAATGTATATAGAATATGTGTCATTAAGTAATAGTCTTTTAACTTAGTTTCTTGGAGAAGAAGTAACCTAAAATTTGGTGATGGAGAAGAAATAAAATACTGAAATTGTATACATCTATTATACCATAATACAATATGAATATGGTGGGTAAATATACAATCGAGACTCATTAGATGATTTTAATTATTTCAAATGTATATGGAATATGTGTCATTAAGTAATAGTTTTTTAACTTTGTTTCTTAGTGATGAAGTAACCTAAGATTTGGTGAAGGAGAAGTAGAAAATACTGAAACTTTTTATATCTAATATACCATAATACAATATGAATATGGTGAATAAATATACTATCGAGACTCATTAGATAATTTGAATTATTTCAAATGTATATGGAATATGTGTCATTAAGTAATAGTCTTTTAACGTAGTATCTTAGTGATGAAATAACCTAAAATTTGGTAATGGAGAAGAAGAAAAATATTGAAATTGTTTACATCTATTATACCATAATACAATACGAATATGGTGGATAAATATATTATCGAGACTCATTAGAAATTTTGAATTATTTCAAATGTATATGGAATATGTGTCATTAAGTAATAGTCTTATAACTTAGTTTCTTAGTGATGAAGTAACTAAAAATTTGGTGATGGAGAATTAGAAAATACTGAAACTGTTTTACATCTATTATACCATAATACAATATGAATATGGTGGATAACTATACTATCGAGACTCATTAGATAATTTGAATTATTTCAAATGTATATGGAATATGTGTCATTAAGTAATAGTCTTTTAACTTAGTTTCTTAGTGATGAAGTAACCCAAAATTTGGTGATGGAGAAGAAGAAAAATATTAAAATTATTTACATCTATTATACCATAATACAATATGAATATGGTGAATAAATATACTATCGAGACTCATTATATTATTTGAATTATTTCAAATGTATATGGGAATATGTGTTATTAATTAATAGTCTTTTAACTTAGTTTCTTGGTGAAAAAGTAACCTAAAATTTGGTGACGGAGAAGAAGGAAAAATACTGAAATTGTTTACATCTATTATACCATAATACAATGTGAATATGGTGGATAAATATACTATCGAGACTCATTAGATAATTTGAATTATTTCAAATGTATATGGAACATGTGTCAATAAGTAATAGTCTTTTAACTTAGTTTCTTAGTGATGAAATAACCTAAAATTTGTTGATGGAGAAGAAGAAAAATATTGAAATTGTTTACATCTATTATACCATAATACAATATGAATATGGTGGATAAATATATTATCGAGACTCATTAGATATTTTGAATTATTTCAAATGTATATAGAATATGTGTCATTAAGTAATAGTCTTTTAACTTAGTTTCTTAGTGATGAAGTAACTTAAAATTTGGTGATGGAGAATTAGAAAATACTGAAACTAGTTACATCTATTATACCATAATACAATATGAATATGGTGGATAAATATATTATCGAGACTCATTAGATAATTTGAATTATTTCAAATGTATATGGAATATGTGTCATTAAGTAATAGTCTTTTAACTTAGTTTCTTAGTGATGAAGTAACCCAAAATTTGGTGATGGAGAAGAAGAAAAATATTAAAATTGTTTACATCTATTATACCATAATACAATATGAATATGGTGAATAAATATACTATCCAGACTCATTATATTATTTGAATTATTTCAAATGTATATGGAATATGTGTTATTAATTAATAGTCTTTTAACTTAGTTTCTTGGTGAAAAAGTAACCTAAAATTTGGTGACGGAGAAAAAGGAAAATACTGAAATTGTTTACATATATTATACCATAATACAATATTTATATGGTGGATAAATATACTATCGAGACTCATTAGATAATTTGAATTATTTCAAATGTATATGGAACATGTGTCAATAAGTAATAGTCTTTTAACTTAGTTTCTTAGTGATGAAATAACCTAAAATTTGTTGATGGAACAGAAGAAAAATATTGAAATTGTTTACATCTATTATACCATAATACAATATGAATATGGTGGATAAATATATTATCGAGACTCATTAGATATTTTGAATTATTTCAAATGTATATGGAATATGTGTCATTAAGTAATAGTCTTTTAACTTAGTTTCTTAGTGATGAAGTAACTTAAAATTTGGTGATGGAGAATTAGAAAATACTGAAACTGTTTACATCTATTATACCATAATACAATATGAATATGGTGGATAAATATATTATCGAGACTCATTAGATAATTTGAATTATTTCAAATGTATATGGAATATGATTCATTAAGTAATAGTCTTTTAACTTAGTTTCTTAGTGATGAAGTAACCAAAATTTGGGTGATGAAGAAGAAGAAAAATACTGAAATTGTATACATCTATTATACCATATTACAATATGAATATGGTGGGTAAATATACTATCGAGACTCATTATATAATTTGAATTATTTCAAATGTATATGGAATATGTGTTATTAATTAATAGTCTTTTAACTTAGTTTCTTGGTGAAAAAGTAACCTAAAATTTGGTGATGGAGAAGAAGGAAAATACTGAAATTGTTTACATCTATTATACCATAATACAATATGAATATTGTGGATAAATATACTATCGAGACTCATTAGATAATTTGAATTATTTCAAATGTATATGGAACATGTGTCAATAAGAAATAGTCTTTTAACTTAGTTTCTTAGTGAAGAAATAACCTAAAATTTGTTGATGGAGAAGAAGAAAAATATTGAAATTGTTTACATCTATTTTACCATAATACAATATGAATATGGTGGATAAATATATTATCGAGACTCATTAGATAATTTGAATTATTTCAAATGTATATAGAATATGTGTCATCAATTAATAGTGTTTTAACTTAGTTTCTTAGTGATGGAGTAAACTAAAATTTGGTGATGGAGAAGAAGAAAATACTTAAATTGTTTACATCTATTATACCATAATGCAATATGAATATGGTGAATAAATATACTATCGAAACTCATTATATAATTTGAATGATTTCTAATGTATATGGAATATGTGTTATTAATTAATAGTCTTTTAACTTAGTTTCTTGGTGAAAAAGTAACCTAAAATTTGGTGATGGAAAAGAAGGAAAATACTGAAATTGTTTAAATCTATTATACCATAATACAATATGAATATGGTGGATAAATATACTAAGGAGACTCATTAGATAATTTGAGTTATTTCAAATGTATATGGAACATGTGTCAATAAGTAATAGTCTTTTAACTTAGTTTCTTAGTGATGAAATAACCTAAAATTTGGTGATGGAGAAGAAGAAAAATATTGAAATTGTTTACATCTATTATACCATAATACAATATGAATATGGTGGATAAATATATTATCGAGACTCATTAGATATTTTGAATTATTTCAAATGTATATGAAATATGTGTCATTAAGTAATAGTCTTATAACTTAGTTTCTTAGTGATGAAGTAACTAAAAATTTGGTGATGGAGAATTAGAAAATACTGAAACTGTTTACATCTATTATACAATAATATAATATGAATATGGTGGATAAATATACTATCGAGACTCATTAGATAATTTGAATTATTTCAAATGTGTATGGAATATGTGTCATTAAGTAATAGTTTTTTAACTTAGTTTCTTAGTGATGAAGTAAACCTAAGATTTGGTGATGGAGAATTAGAAAATACTGTAACTGTTTACATCTATTATACCATAATACAATATGAATATGGTGAATAACTATACTATCGAGACTCATTAGATAATTTGAATTATTTCAAATGTATATAGAATATGTGTCATTAAGTAATAGTCTTTTAACTTAGTTTCTTGGAGAAGAAGTAACCTAAAATTTGGTGATGGAGAAGAAATAAAATACTGAAATTGTATACATCTATTATACCATAATACAATATGAATATGGTGGGTAAATATACTATCGAGACTCATTAGATGATTTTAATTATTTCAAATGTATATGGAATATGTGTCATTAAGTAATAGTTTTTTTAACTTTGTTTCTTAGTGATGAAGTAACCTAAGATTTGGTGAAGGAGAAGTAGAAAATACTGAAACTTTTTATATCTAATATACCATAATACAATATGAATATGGTGAATAAATATACTATCGAGACTCATTAGATAATTTGAATTATTTCAAATCTATATGGAATATGTGTCATTAAGTAATAGTCTTTTAACGTAGTATCTTAGTGATGAAATAACCTAAAATTTGGTAATGGAGAACAAGAAAAATATTGAAATTGTTTACATCTATTATACCATAATACAATACGAATATGGTGGATAAATATATTATCGAGACTCATTAGAAATTTTGAATTATTTCAAATGTATATGGAATATGTGTCATTAAGTAATAGTCTTATAACTTCGTTTCTTAGTGATGAAGTAACTAAAAATTTGGTGATGGAGAATTAGAAAATACTGAAACTGTTTACATCTATTATACCATAATACAATATGAATATGGTGGATAACTATACTATCGAGACTCATTAGATAATTTGAATTATTTCAAATGTATATGGAATATGTGTCATTAAGTAATAGTCTTTTAACTTAGTTTCTTAGTGATGAAGTAACCCAAAATTTGGTGATGGAGAAGAAGAAAAATATTAAAATTGTTTACATCTATTATACCATAATACAATATGAATATGGTGAATAAATATACTATCGAGACTCATTATATTATTTGAATTATATCAAATGTATATGGAATATGTGTTATTAATTAATAGTCTTTTTAACTTAGTTTCTTGGTGAAAAAGTAACCTAAAATTTGGTGACGGAGAAGAAGGAAAATACTGAAATTGTTTACATCTATTATACCATAATACAATGTGAATATGGTGGATAAATATACTATCGAGACTCGTTAGATAATTTGAATTATTTCAAATGTATATGGAACATGTGTCAATAAGTAATAGTCTTTTAACTTAGTTTCTTAGTGATGAAATAACCTAAAATTTGTTGATGGAGAAGAAGAAAAATATTGAAATTGTTTACATCTATTATACCATAATACAATATGAATATGGTGGATAAATATATTATCGAGACTCATTAGATATTTTGAATTATTTCAAATGTATATAGAATATGTGTCATTAAGTAATAGTCTTTTAACTTAGTTTCTTAGTGATGAAGTAACTTAAAATTTGGTGATGGAGAATTAGAAAATACTGAAACTGTTTACATCTATTATACCATAATACAATATGAATATGGTGGATAAATATATTATCGAGACTCATTAGATAATTTGAATTATTTCAAATGTATATGGAATATGTGTCATTAAGTAATAGTCTTTTAACTTAGTTTCTTAGTGATGAAGTAACCCAAAATTTGGTGATGGAGAAGAAGAAAAATATTAAAATTGTTTACATCTATTATACCATAATACAATATGAATATGGTGAATAAATATACTATCCAGACTCATTATATTATTTGAATTATTTCAAATGTATATGGAATATGTGTTATTAATTAATAGTCTTTTAACTTAGTTTCTTGGTGAAAAAGTAACCTAAAATTTGGTGACGGAGAAGAAGGAAAATACTGAAATTGTTTACATATATTATACCATAATACAATATTTATATGGTGGATAAATATACTATCGAGACTCATTAGATAATTTGAATTATTTCAAATGTATATGGAACATGTGTCAATAATTAATAGTCTTTTAACTTAGTTTCTTAGTGATGAAATAACCTAAAATTTGTTGATGGAACAGAAGAAAAATATTGAAATTGTTTACATCTATTATACCATAATACAATATGAATATGGTGGATAAATATATTATCGAGACTCATTAGATATTTTGAATTATTTCAAATGTATATGGAATATGTGTCATTAAGTAATAGTCTTTTAACTTAGTTTCTTAGTGATGAAGTAACTTAAAATTTGGTGATGGAGAATTAGAAAATACTGAAACTGTTTACATCTATTATACCATAATACAATATGAATATGGTGGATAAATATATTATCGAGACTCATTAGATAATTTGAATTATTTCAAATGTATATGGAATATGATTCATTAAGTAATAGTCTTTTAACTTAGTTTCTTAGTGATGAAGTAACCCAAAATTTAGAAGAAAAATACTGAAATTGTATACATCTATTATACCATATTACAATATGAATATGGTGGGTAAATATACTATCGAGACTCATTATATAATTTGAATTATTTCAAATGTATATGGAATATGTGTTATTAATTAATAGTCTTTTAACTTAGTTTCTTGGTGAAAAAGTAACCTAAAATTTGGTGATGGAGAAGAAGGAAAATACTGAAATTGTTTACATCTATTATACCATAATACAATATGAATATTGTGGATAAATATACTATCGAGACTCATTAGATAATTTGAATTATTTCAAATGTATATGGAACATGTGTCAATAAGAAATAGTCTTTTAACTTAGTTTCTTAGTGAAGAAATAACCTAAAATTTGTTGATGGAGAAGAAGAAAAATATTGAAATTGTTTACATCTATTTTACCATAATACAATATGAATATGGTGGATAAATATATTATCGAGACTCATTAGATAATTTGAATTATTTCAAATGTATATAGAATATGTGTCATCAATTAATAGTCTTTTAACTTAGTTTCTTAGTGATGGAGTAAACTAAAATTTGGTGATGGAGAAGAAGAAAATACTTAAATTGTTTACATCTATTATACCATAATGCAATATGAATATGGTGAATAAATATACTATCGAAACTCATTATATAATTTGAATGATTTCTAATGTATATGGAATATGTGTCATTAAGTAATTGTCTTGTAACTTAGTTTCTTAGTGATAAAGTAACTTAAAATTTGGTGATGGAGAATTAGAAAATACTGAAATTGTTTACATCTATTATACCATAATACAATATGAATATGGTGGATAAATATACTATCGAGACTCATTAGATAATTTGAATTATTTCAAATGTATATGGAATATGTGTCATTAAGTAATAGTCTTTTAACTTAGTTTCTTGGAGAAGAAGTAACCTAAAATTTGGTAATGGAGAAGAAAGAAAATACTGAAATTGTATACATCTATTATACCATAATACAATATGAATATGGTGGATAAATATACTATCGAGACTCATTAGATAATTTTAATTATTTCAAATGTATATGGAATATGTGTCATTAAGTAATAGTTTTTTAACTTTGTTTCTTAGTGATGAAGTAACCTAAGATTTGGTGAAGGAGAAGTAGAAAATACTGAAACTTTTTATATCTAATATACCATAATACAATATGAATATGGTGAATAAATATACTATCGAGACTCATTAGATAATTTGAATTATTTCAAATGTATATGTAATATGTGTCATTAAGTAATAGTCTTTTAACGTAGTTTCTTAGTGATGAAATAACCTAAAATTTGGTAATGGAGAAGAAGAAAAATATTGAAATTGTTTACATCTATTATACCATAATACAATACGAATATGGTGGATAAATATATTATCGAGACTCATTAGAAATTTTGAATTATTTCAAATGTATATGGAATATGTGTCATTAAGTAATAGTCTTATAACTTAGTTTCTTAGTGATGAAGTAACTAAAAATTTGGTGATGGAGAATTAGAAAATACTGAAACTGTTTACATCTATTATACCATAGTACAATATGAATATGGTGGATAACTATACTATCGAGACTCATTAGATAATTTGAATTATTTCAAATGTATATGGAATATGTGTCATTAAGTAATAGTCTTTTAACTTAGTTTCTTAGTGATGAAGTAACCCAAAATTTGGTGATGGAGAAGAAGAAAAATATTAAAACTGTTTACATCTATTATACCATAATACAATATGAATATGGTGAATAAATATACTATCGAGACTCATTATATTATTTGAATTATTTCAAATGTATATGGAATATGTGTTATTAATTAATAGTCTTTTACTTAGTTTCTTGGTGAAAAAGTAACCTAAAACTTGGTGACGGAGAAGAAGGAAAATACTGAAATTGTTTACATCTATTATACCATAATACAATGTGAATATGGAGGATAAATATAGTATCGAGACACATTAGATAATTTGAATTATTTCAAATGTATATGGAACATGTGTCAATAAGTAATAGTCTTTTAACTTAGTTTCTTAGTGATGAAATAACCTAAAATTTGTTGATGGAGAAGAAGAAAAATATTGAAATTATTTACATCTATTATACCATAATACAATATGAATATGGTGGATAAATATATTATCGAGACTCATTAGATATTTTGAATTATTTCAAATGTATATGGAATATGTGTCATTAAGTAATAGTCTTTTAACTTAGTTTCTTAGTGATGAAGTAACTTAAAATTTGGTGATGGAGAATTAGAAAATACTGAAACTGTTTACATCTATTATACCATAATACAATATTAATATGGTAGATAAATATATTATCGAGACTCATTAGATAATTTGAATTATTTCAAATGTATATGGAATATGAGTCATTAAGTAATAGTCTTTTAACTTAGTTTCTTAGTGATGAAGTAACCCAAAATTTGGTGATGGAGAAGAAGAAAAATATTAAAATTGTTTACATCTATTATACCATAATACAATATGAATATGGTGAATAAATATACTATCGAGACTCATTATATTATTTGAATTATTTCAAATGTATATGGAATATGTGTTATTAATTAATAGTCTTTTAACTTAGTTTCTTGGTGAAAAAGTAACCTAAAATTTGGTGACGGAGAAGAAGGAAAATACTGAAATTGTTTACATCTATTATACCATAATACAAAATGAATATGGTGGGTAAATATACTATCAAGACTCATTATATAATTTGAATTATTTCAAATGTATATGGAATATGTGTTATTAATTAATAGTCTTTTAACTTAGTTTCTTGGTGAAAAATTAACCTAAAATTTGGTGATGGAGAAGAAGGAAAATACTGAAATTGTTTACATCTATTATACCATAATACAATATGAATATTGTGGATAAATATACTATCGAGACTCATTAGATAATTTGAATTATTTCAAATGTATATGGAACATGTGTCAATAAGAAATAGTCTTTTAACTTAGTTTCTTAGTGAAGAAATAACCTAAAATTTGTTGATGGAGAAGAAGAAAAATATTGAAATTGTTTACATCTATTTTACCATAATACAATATGAATATGGTGGATAAATATATTATCGAGACTCATTAGATAATTTGAAATATTTCAAATGTATATAGAATATGTGTCATCAATTAATAGTCTTTTAACTTAGTTTCTTAGTGATGGAGTAACCTAAAATTTGGTGATGGAGAAGAAGAAAATACTTAAATTGTTTACATCTATTATACCATAATGCAATATGAATATGGTGAATAAATATACTATCGAAACTCATTATATAATTTGAAGGATTTCTAATGTATATGGAATATGTGTCATTAAGTAATTGTCTTTTAACTTAGTTTCTTAGTGATAAAGTAACTTAAAATTTGGTGATGGAGAATTAGAAAATACTGAAATTGTTTAGATCTATTATACCATAATACAATATGAATATGGTGGATAAATATACTATCGAGACTCATTAGATAATTTGAATTATTTCAAATGTATATGGAATATGTGTCATTAAGTAATAGTCTTTTAACTTAGTTTCTTAGTGATGAAGTAACCTAAGATTTTGTGATGGAGAATTAGAAAATACTGAAACTGTTTACATCTATTATACCATAATACAATATGAATTTTGTGAATAAATATACTATCGAGACTCATTAGATAATTTGAATTATTTCAAATGTATATGGAATATGTGTCATTAAGTAATAGTCTTTTAACTTAGTTTCTTAGTGATGAAGTAACCTAAGATTTGCTGATGGAGAATTAGAAAATACTGAAATTGATTACATCTATTATACAATAATACAATATGAATATGGTGAATAAATATACTATCGAGACTTATTAGACAATGTGAATTATTTCAAATGTATATTGAATATGTGCCATTAAGTAATAGTCTTTTAACTTAGTTTCTTAGTGATGAAGTAACCTAAGATTTGGGGAAGGAGAATTAGAAAATACTGAAACTGTTTACATCTATTATACCATAATTCAATAATAATATGGTGAATAAATATACTACCGACACTCATTAGATAATTTGAATTATTTCAAATGTATATGGAATATGTGCCATTAAGTAATAGTCTTTTAACTTAGTTTCTTAGTGATGAAGTAACCTAAGATTTTGTGATGGAGAATTAGAAAATACTGAAACTGTTTACATGTATTATACCATAATACAATATGAATATAGTGAATAAATATACTATCGAGACTCATTATATAATTTGAATTATTTCAAATGTATATGGAATATGTGCCATTAAGTAATAGTCTTTTAACTTAGTTTCTTAGTGATGAAGTAACCTAAGATTTGGTGATGGAGAAATAGAAAATACTGAAATTGTTTACATCTATTATACCATAATAAAATATGAATATGGTGAATAAATATACTATCGAGACTCATTAGATAATTTGAATTATTTCAAATGTATATGGAATATGTGTCATTAAGTAATAATCTTTTAACTTAGTTTCTTAGTGAAGAAGTAACCTAAAATTTGGTGATGGAGAAGAAAGAAAATACTGAAATTGTTTACATCTATTATACCATAATATAAATATGAATATGGTGGATAAATATACTATCGAGACTCATTTGATAAATTTGAATTATTTCAAATGTATATGGAATATGTGCCATTAAGTAATAGTCTTTTAACTTAGTTTCTTAGTGATGAAGTAACCTAAGATTTTGTGATGGAGAATTAGAAAATACTGAAACTGTTTACATCTATTATACCATAATACAATATGAATTTTGTGAATAAATATACTATCGAGACTCATTAGATAATTTGAATTATTTCAAATGTATATGGAATATGTGTCATTAAGTAATAGTCTTTTAACTTAGTTTCTTAGTGATGAAGTAACCTAAGATTTGGTGATGGAGAATTAGAAAATACTGAAATTGATTACATCTATTATACAATAATACAATATGAATATGGTGAATAAATATACTATCGAGACTTATTAGACAATGTGAATTATTTCAAATGTATATGGAATATGTGCCATTAAGTAATAGTCTTTTAACTTAGTTTCTTAGTGATGAAGTAACCTAAGATTTTGTGATGGAGAATTAGAAAATACTGAAACTGTTTACATCTATTATACCATAATACAATATGAATTTTGTGAATAAATATACTATCGAGACTCATTAGATAATTTGAATTATTTCAAATGTATATGGAATATGTGTCATTAAGTAATAGTCTTTTAACTTAGTTTCTTAGTGATGAAGTAACCTAAGATTTGGTGATGGAGAATTAGAAAATACTGAAATTGATTACATCTATTATACAATAATACAATATGAATATGGTGAATAAATATACTATCGAGACTTATTAGATAATGGGAATTATTTCAAATGTTTATGGAATATGTGTCATTAAGTAATAGTCTTTTAACTTAGTTTCTTAGTGATGAAGTAACCTAAGATTTGGTGATGGAGAATTAGAAAATACTGAAACTGCTAAAATCTATTATACCATAATACAATATGAATATGGTGAATAAATATACTATCGAGACTCATTAGATAATTTGAATTATTTCAAATGTATATGGAATATGTGTCATTAAGTAATAGTCTTTTAACTTAGTTTCTTAGTGAAGAAGTAACCTACAATTTGGTGATGGAGAAGAAATAAAATACTGAAATTGTTTACATCTATTATACCATAATATAAATATGAATATGGTGGATAAATATACTATCGAGACTCATTTGATAAATTTGAATTATTTCAAATGTATATGGAATATGTGCCATTAAGTAATAGTCTTTTAACTTAGTTTCTTAGTGATGAAGTAACCTAAGATTTTGTGATGGAGAATTAGAAAATACTGAAACTATTTACATCTATTATACCATAATACAATATGAATTTTGTGAATAAATATACTATCGAGACTCATTAGATAATTTGGAATTATTTCAAATGTATATGGAATATGTGTCATTAAGTAATAGTCTTTTAACTTAGTTTCTTAGTGATGAAGTAACCTAAGATTTGGTGATGGAGAATTAGAAAATACTGAAATTGATTACATCTATTATACAATAATACAATATGAATATGGTGAATAAATATACTATCGAGACTTATTAGACAATGTGAATTATTTCAAATGTATATGGAATATGTGCCATTAAGTAATAGTCTTTTAACTTAGTTTCTTAGTGATGAAGTAACCTAAGATTTTGTGATGGAGAATTAGAAAATACTGAAACTGTTTACATCTATTATACCATAATACAATATGAATTTTGTGAATAAATATACTATCGAGACTCATTAGATAATTTGAATTATTTCAAATGTATATGGAATATGTGTCATTAAGTAATAGTCTTTTAACTTAGTTTCTTAGTGATGAAGTAACCTAAGATTTGGTGATGGAGAATTAGAAAATACTGAAATTGATTACATCTATTATACAATAATACAATATGAATATGGTGAATAAATATACTATCGAGACTTATTAGATAATGGGAATTATTTCAAATGTTTATGGAATATGTGTCATTAAGTAATAGTCTTTTAACTTAGTTTCTTAGTGATGAAGTAACCTAAGATTTGGTGATGGAGAATTAGAAAATACTGAAACTGCTAAAATCTATTATACCATAATACAATATGAATATGGTGAATAAATATACTATCGAGACTCATTAGATAATTTGAATTATTTCAAATGTATATGGAATATGTGTCATTAAGTAATAGTCTTTTAACTTAGTTTCTTAGTGAAGAAGTAACCTACAATTTGGTGATGGAGAAGAAATAAAATACTGAAATTGTTTACATCTATTATACCATAATATAAATATGAATATGGTGGATAAATATACTATCGAGACTCATTTGATAAATTTGAATTATTTCAAATGTATATGGAATATGTGCCATTAAGTAATAGTCTTTTAACTTAGTTTCTTAGTGATGAAGTAACCTAAGATTTTGTGATGGAGAATTAGAAAATACTGAAACTATTTACATCTATTATACCATAATACAATATGAATTTTGTGAATAAATATACTATCGAGACTCATTAGATAATTTGAATTATTTCAAATGTATATGGAATATGTGTCATTAAGTAATAGTCTTTTAACTTAGTTTCTTAGTGATGAAGTAACCTAAGATTTGGTGATGGAGAATTAGAAAATACTGAAATTGATTACATCTATTATACAATAATACAATATGAATATGGTGAATAAATATACTATCGAGACTTATTAGACAATGTGAATTATTTCAAATGTATATGGAATATGTGCCATTAAGTAATAGTCTTTTAACTTAGTTTCTTAGTGATGAAGTAACCTAAGATTTTGTGATGGAGAATTAGAAAATACTGAAACTGTTTACATCTATTATACCATAATACAATATGAATTTTGTGAATAAATATACTATCGAGACTCATTAGATGATTTGAATTATTTCAAATGTATATGGAATATGTGTCATTAAGTAATAGTCTTTTAACTTAGTTTCTTAGTGATGAAGTAACCTAAGATTTGGTGATGGAGAATTAGAAAATACTGAAATTGATTACATCTATTATACAATAATACAATATGAATATGGTGAATAAATATACTATCGAGACTTATTAGACAATGTGAATTATTTCAAATGTATATGGAATATGTGCCATTAAGTAATAGTCTTTTAACTTAGTTTCTTAGTGATGAAGTAACCTAAGATTTTGTGATGGAGAATTAGAAAATACTGAAACTGTTTACATCTATTATACCATAATACAATATGAATTTTGTGAATAAATATACTATCGAGACTCATTAGATAATTTGAATTATTTCAAATGTATATGGAATATGTGTCATTAAGTAATAGTCTTTTAACTTAGTTTCTTAGTGATGAAGTAACCTAAGATTTGGTGATGGAGAATTAGAAAATACTGAAATTGATTACATCTATTATACAATAATACAATATGAATATGGTGAATAAATATACTATCGAGACTTATTAGATAATGGGAATTATTTCAAATGTTTATGGAATATGTGTCATTGAGTAATAGTCTTTTAACTTAGTTTCTTAGTGATGAAGTAACCTAAGATTTGGTGATGGAGAATTAGAAAATACTGAAACTGCTAAAATCTATTATACCATAATACAATATGAATATGGTGAATAAATATACTATCGAGACTCATTAGATAATTTGAATTATTTCAAATGTATATGGAATATGTGTCATTAAGTAATAATCTTTTAACTTAGTTTCTTAGTGAAGAAGTAACCTAAAATTTGGTGATGGAGAAGAAAGAAAATACTGAAATTGTTTACATCTATTATACCATAATATAAATATGAATATGGTGGATAAATATACTATCGAGACTCATTTGATAAATTTGAATTATTTCAAATGTATATGGAATATGTGCCATTAAGTAATAGTCTTTTAACTTAGTTTCTTAGTGATGAAGTAACCTAAGATTTTGTGATGGAGAATTAGAAAATACTGAAACTATTTACATCTATTATACCATAATACAATATGAATTTTGTGAATAAATATACTATCGAGACTCATTAGATAATTTGAATTATTTCAAATGTATATGGAATATGTGTCATTAAGTAATAGTCTTTTAACTTAGTTTCTTAGTGATGAAGTAACCTAAGATTTGGTGATGGAGAATTAGAAAATACTGAAATTGATTACATCTATTATACAATAATACAATATGAATATGGTGAATAAATATACTATCGAGACTTATTAGACAATGTGAATTATTTCAAATGTATATGGAATATGTGCCATTAAGTAATAGTCTTTTAACTTAGTTTCTTAGTGATGAAGTAACCTAAGATTTTGTGATGGAGAATTAGAAAATACTGAAACTGTTTACATCTATTATACCATAATTCAATAATAATATGGTGAATAAATATACTATCGAGACTCATTAGATAATTTGAATTATTTCAAATGTATATGGAATATGTGCCATTAAGTAATAGTCTTTTAACTTAGTTTCTTAGTGATGAAGTAACCTAAGATTTTGTGATGGAGAATTAGAAAATACTGAAACTGTTTAAATGTATTATACCATAATACAATATGAATATAGTGAATAAATATACTATCGAGACTCATTATATAATTTGAATTATTTCAAATGTATATGGAATATGTGCCATTAAGTAATAGTCTTTTAACTTAGTTTCTTAGTGATGAAGTAACCTAAGATTTGGTGATGGAGAAATAGAAAATACTGAAATTGTTTACATCTATTATACCATAATAAAATATGAATATGGTGAATAAATATACTATCGAGACTCATTAGATAATTTGAATTATTTCAAATGTATATGGAATATGTGTCATTAAGTAATAATCTTTTAACTTAGTTTCTTAGTGAAGAAGTAACCTAAAATTTGGTGATGGAGAAGAAAGAAAATACTGAAATTGTTTACATCTATTATACCATAATATAAATATGAATATGGTGGATAAATATACTATCGAGACTCATTTGATAAATTTGAATTATTTCAAATGTATATGGAATATGTGCCATTAAGTAATAGTCTTTTAACTTAGTTTCTTAGTGATGAAGTAACCTAAGATTTTGTGATGGAGAATTAGAAAATACCGAAACTATTTACATCTATTATACCATAATACAATATGAATTTTGTGAATAAATATACTATCGAGACTCATTAGATAATTTGACATTATTTCAAATGTATATGGAATATGTGTCATTAAGTAATAGTCTTTTAACTTAGTTTCTTAGTGATGAAGTAACCTAAGATTTGGTGATAGAGAATTAGAAAATACTGAAATTGATTACATCTATTATACAATAATACAATATGAATATGGTGAATAAATATACTATCGAGACTTATTAGACAATGTGAATTATTTCAAATGTATATGGAATATGTGCCATTAAGTAATAGTCTTTTAACTTAGTTTCTTAGTGATGAAGTAACCTAAGATTTTGTGATGGAGAATTAGAAATACTGAAACTGTTTACATCTATTATACCATAATACAATATGAATATGGTGGATAAATATACTATCGAGACTCATTAGATAATTTGAATTATTTCAAATGTATATGGAATATGTGTCATTAAGTAATAGTCTTTTAACTTAGTTTCTTAGTGAAGAAGTAACCTACAATTTGGTGATGGAGAAGAAAGAAAATACTGAAATTGTTTACATCTATTATACCATAATATAAATATGAATATGGTGGATAAATATACAATCGAGACTCATTTGATAAATTTGAATTATTTCAAATGTATATGGAATATGTGCCATTAAGTAATAGTCTTTTAACTTAGTTTCTTAGTGATGAAGTAACCTAAGATTTTGTGATGGAGAATTAGAAAATACTGAAACTATTTACATCTATTATACCATAATACAATATGAATTTTGTGAATAAATATACTAT
>CATIWC010003566.1:0-43138 GCA_948472305.1 Vicia faba | reverse complement strand
ATCGGGCCTCATTATATAATTTTAATTATTTCCAATGTATATGAAATATATGTCATTAATTAATTATCTTTTAACTTAGTTTCTTAGTGATGAAGTAACCTAAAATTTGGTGATGGAGAAGAAGAAAAATATTGAACTGTTTACATCTATTATACCATAATACAAATTGAATATGGTAAATAAATATACTATCGGGCCTCATTATATAATTTGAATTTTTACCAATGTATTTAAAATATGTGCCATTAATTAATAGTCTTTTAACTTAGTTTCTTAGTGAAGAAGTAACCTAAAATTTGGTGATGGAGAAGAAGAAAAATATTGAAATTGTTTACATCTATTATACCTAATAGAATATGAATATGGTGAATAAATATACTATCGGGCCTCATTATATAATTTGAATTTTTACCAATGTATTTCAAATATGTGTCATTAATAGTCTTTTAACTTAGTTTCTTAGTGAAGAAGTAACCTAAAATTTGTAGATGGAGAAGAAGAAAAATATTAAAATTGTTTACATCTATTATACCATAATATAGTATGAATATGGTGATTAAATATACTATCGAGACTCATTATATAATTTGAAATATTTACAATGTATATGAAATACGTGTCATTAATTAATTATCTTTTAACTTAGTTTCTTAGTGATGAAGTAACCGAAAATTTGGTAATGGAGAAAAAGAAAAAGATTGAAATTGTTTACATCTATTATACCATGATACAATATAAATATGGTGAATAAATATCCTATCGGGCGTCATTATCTAATTTGAGTTATTAGAAATGTATATGGAATATGTATCATTAATTAATAGTCTTTTAACTTAGTTTCTTGGTGTAGAAGTAACCAAAAATTTGTTGATGGAGAAGAATAAAAACACTGAAATTGTTTATATCTATTATACCATAATATAGTATGAATATGGTGAATAAATATATTATCGAGACTCAATATATAATTTCAATTATTTCCAATGTATATGAAATATGTGTGATTAATTAATAGTCTTTTAACTTAGTTTCTTGGTGAAGAAGTAACCTAAAATTTGGTGATGGAGAAGAAGAAAAATACTGAAATTGTTTACATCTATTATACCATGATACAATATAAATATGGTGAATAAATATACTATCGGGCGTCATTATATAATTTGATTTATTAGAAATGTATATGGAATATGTGTCATTAATTAATAGTCTTTTAACTTTGTTTCTTGGTGTAGAAGTAACCAAACAATTGTTGATGGAGAAGAATGAAAACACTGAAATTGTTTATATCTATTATACCATAATACAGTATGAATATGGTGAATAAATATATTATCGAGAGTCATTATATAATTTGAATTTATTTAAAATTTATATGGAATATGTTTCATTAAGTAATAGTCTTTTAACTTACTTTCTTAGTGATGAAGTAACGAAAAATTTGGTGATAGAGAAGAAATAAAATAATGAAATTGTTTACATCTATTATACCATAATACAATATGAATATGGTAAATAAATATACTATCGAGCCCCATTATATAATTTGAATTATAACCAATGTATTTGAAATATGTGCCATTAATAAATAGTCTTTTAACTTAGTTTCTTGGTGAAGAAGTAACTTAAAATTTGGTGATCGAGAAGAAGAAAAATATTGAAATTGTTTACATCTATTATACCATAATAGAATATGAGTATCGTGAATAAATATACTATCGAGCCTCATTATATAATTTGAAATATTACCAATGTATATGGAATACATGTCATTAATTAATAGTCTTTTAACTTAGTTTCTTGGTGAAGAAGTAACCTAAAATTTGGAGATGGAGAAGAAGAAAAATATTGAAATTGTTTACATCTATTATACCATAATACAAATTGAATATGGTAAATAAATATACTATCGGGGCTCATTATGTAATTTGAATTTTTACCAATGTATTTCAAATATGTGCCATTAATTAATAGTCTTTTAACTTAGTTTTATAGTGAAGAAGTAACCTAAAATTTGGTGATGGAGAAGAAGAAAAATATTGAAATTGTTTTCATCTATTATACCATAATAGAATATAAATATGGTGAATAAATATACTATCGGGCCTCATTATATAGTTTTAGTTATTATCAATGTATATTGAATACGTGTCATTAATTAATAGTCTTTTATCTTAGTTTCTTGGTGAAGAAGTAACCTAAAATTTGGTGACGGAGAAGAAGAAAAATACTGAAATAGTTTACATCTATTATACAATAATATAATATGAATATGGTGAATAAATATACTATCGGGACTCATTATCTAATTTTAATTATTTCCAATGTATATGAAATATGTGTAATTAATTAATTATCTTTTAACTTAGTTTCTTAGTGATGAAGTAACCTAAAATTTGGTAATGGAGAAAAAGAAAAATATTGAAATTGTTTACATCTATTATACCATAATAGAATATGAATATGGTGAATAAATATACTATCGAGCATCATTATATAATTTGAGTTATTAGAAATGTATATGGAATATGTGTCATTAATTAATAGTCTTTTAACTTAGTTTCTTGGTGAAGAAGTAACCTAAAATTTGGTGATGGAGAAGAAGAAAAATATTTAAATTGTTTACATCTATTATACCATAATACAATTGAGTATGGTAAATAAATATAATATCGGGCCTCATTATATAATTTGAATTTTTACCAATGTATTTCAAATATGTGCGATTAATTAATAGTCTTTTAACTTAGTTTCTTAGTGAAGAAGTAACCTAAAATTTGGTGATGGAGAAGAAGAAAAATATTGAAGTTGTTTACATCTATTATACCATAATACAAATTGAATATGGTAAATAAATATACTATCGGGCCTCATTATATAATTTGAATTTTTACCAATGTATTTCAAATATGTGCCATTAATTAATAGTCTTTTAACTTAGTTTCTTAGTGAAGAAGTAACCTAAAATTTGGTGACGGAGAAGAAGAAAAATACTGAAATTGTTTACATCTATTATACAATAATATAATATGAATATGGTGAATAAATAAACTATCGGGCCTCATTATATAATTTTAATTATTACCAATGTATATGAAATATAAGTCATTAATTAATTGTCTTTTAACTTAGTTTCTTAGTGATGAAGTAACCTAAAATTTGGTGATGGAGAAGAAGAAAAATATTGAAATTGTTTACATCTATTATACCATAATACAGTATGAATATGGTGAATAAATATACTATCGAGACTCATTATATAATTTGAAATATTTCCAATGTATATGAAATATGTGTCATTAATTAATTATCTTTTAACTTAGTTTCTTAGTGATGAAGTAACCTAAAATTTGGTAATGGAGGAAAAGAAAAGATTGAAATTGTTTACAACTATTATACCATGATACAATATAAATATGGTGAATAAATATACTATCGGGCGTCATTATATAATTTGAGTTATTAGAAATGTATATGGAATATGTGTCATTAATTAATAGTCTTTTAACTTAGTTTCTGGGGTGTAGAAGTAACCCAAAATTTGTTGATGGAGAAGAATAAAAACTCTAAAATTGTTTATATCTATTATACCATAATACAATATGAATATGGTGAAATAAATATATTATCGAGACTCATTATATAATTTCAATTTTTTCCAATGTATATGAAATATGTGTCATTAATTAATTGTCTTTTAACTTAGTTTCTTAGTGATGAAGTAACCTAAACTTTGGTGATGGAGAAAATGAAAAATATTGAAATTGTTTACATCTATTATACCATAATAGAATATGAATATGGTGAATAAATATACTATCGGGCATCATTATATAATTTGAGTTATTAGAAATGTAAATGGAATATGGTGGTCTATGTAATTAATAGTCTTTTAACTTAGTTTCTTAGTGAAGAAGTAACCTAAAATTTGGTGATGGAGAAGAAGAAAAATATTGAAATTGTTTACATCTATTATACCATAATAGAATATGAATATGGTGAATAAATATACAATCGGGGCTCATTTTATAATTTGAGTTATTATCAATGTATATTGAATACGTGTCATTAATTAATAGTCTTTTAACTTAGTTTCTTGGTGAAGAAGTAACCAAAAATTTGGTGACGGATAGGAAGAAAAATACTGAAATTGTTTACATCTATTATACAATAATGTAATATGAATATGGTGAATAAATATACTATCGGGCCTCATTATATAATTTTAATTATTTCCAATGTATATGAAATATATGTCATTAATTAATTATCTTTTAACTTAGTTTCTTAGTGATGAAGTAACCTAAAATTTGGTGTTGGAGAAGAAGAAAAATATTGAAATTGTTTACATCTATTATACCATAATACAATATGAATATGGTGAATAAATATACTACCGAGACTCATTATATAATTTGAAATATTTCCAATGTATATGAAATATGTGTCATTAATTAATTATCTTTTAACTTAGTTTCTTAGTGATGAAGTAACATAAAATTTGGTAATGGAGAAAAAGAAAAAGATTGAAATTATTTACATCTATTATACCATGATACAATATAAATATGGTGAATAAATATACCATCGGGCGTCATTATATAATTTGAGTTATTAGAAATGTATATGGAATATGTGTCATTAATTAATAGTCTTTTAACTTAGTTTCTGGGTGTAGAAGTAACCAAAAATTTGTTGATGGAGAAGAATAAAAACTCTAAAATTGTTTATATCTATTATACCATAATACAATATGAATATGGTGAATAAATATATTATCGAGACTCATTATATAATTTCAATTTTTTCCAATGTATATGAAATATGTGTCATTAATTAATTGTCTTTTAACTTAGTTTCTTAGTGATGAAGTAACCTAAACTTTGGAGATGGAGAAAAAGAATTGTAATTGTTTACATCTATTATACCATAATAGAATATGAATATGGTGAATAAATATACTATCGGGCATCATTATATAATTTGAGTTATTAGAAATGTATATGGAATATGTGTCATTAATTAATAGTCTTTTAACTTAGTTTCTTGGTGAAGAAGTAACCTAAAATTTGGTGATGGAGAAGAAGAAAAATATTGAAATTGTTTACATCTATTATACCATAATACAAATCGAATATGGTAAATAAATATACTATAGGGCCTCATTATATAATTTGAATTTTTACCAATGTATTTCAAATATGTACCATTAATTAATAGTCTTTTAACTTAGTTTCATGGTGAAGAAGTAACCTAAAATTTAGTGATGGAGAAGAAGAAAAATACTGAAATTGTTTACATCTATTATACCATAATACAATATGAATATGGTGATTAAATATACTATCGAGAGTCATTATATAATTTGAATTTATTTAAAATTTATATGGAATATGTTTCATTAAGTAATAGTCTTTTAACTTACTTTCTTAGTGATGAAGTAACCTAAAATTTGGTGATAGAGAAGAAGTAAAATAAAGAAATTGTTTACATCTATTATACCATAATACTTATGGTAAATAAATATACTATCGGGTCTCATTATATAATTTGAATTATAACCAGTGTATTTGAAATATGTGCCATTAATTAATAGTCTTTTAACTTAGTTTCTTGGTGAAGAAGTAACCTAAAATTTGGAGATGGAGAAGAAGAAAAATATTGAAATTGTTTACATCTATTATACCATAATACAGTATAAATATGGTGATTAAATATACTATCGAGACTCATTATATAATTTGAAATATTTCCAATGTATATGAAATATGTGTCATTAATTAATTAGCTTTTAACTTAGTTTCTTAGTGATGAAGTAACCGAAAATTTGGTAATGGAGAAAAAGAAAAAGATTGAAATTGTTTACATCTATTATACCATGATACAATATAAATATGGTGTATAAATATACTATCGGGCGTCATTATATAATTTGAGTTATTAGAAATGTATATGGAATATGTGTCATTAATTAATAGTCTTTTAACTTAGTTTCTTGGTGTAGAACTAACCAAAAATTTGTTGATGGAGAAGAATAAAAACACTGAAATAGTTTATTTCTATTATACCATAATACAGTATGAATATGGTGAATAAATATATTACCGAGACTCAATATTTAATTTCAATTATTTCCAATGTATATGAAATATGTGTCATTAATTAATTGTCTTTTAACTTAGTTTCTTGGTGAAGAAGTAACCTAAAATTTGGTGATGGAGAAGAAGAAAAATACTGAAATGGTTTACATCTATTATACCATGATACAATATAAATATGGTGAATAAATATACTATCGGGCGTCATTATATAATTTGAGTTATTAGAAATGTATATGGAATATGTGACATTAATTAATAGTCTTTTAACTTTGTTTCTTGGTGTAGAATTAACCAAAAATTTGTTGATGGAGAAGAATAAAACAATGAAATTGTTTATATCTATTATACTATAATACAATATGAATATGGTGAATAAATATACCATCGAGACTCATTATATAATTTCAATTATTTCCAATGTATATGAAATACGTGTCATTAATTAATTGTCTTTTAACTTAGTTTCTTAGTGATAAAGTAACCTAAAATTTGGTGATGGAGAAAAAAAAATATTGAAATTGTTTACATCTATTATACCATAATAGAATATGAATATGGTGAATAAATATACTATCGGGCGTCATTATATAATTTGAGTTATTAGCAATGTATATGAAATATGTGTCATTAATTAATAGTCTTTTAACTTAGTTTCTTGGTGAAGAAGTAACCTAAAATTTAGTGATGGAGAAGAAAAAAATACTAAAATTGTTTACATCTATTATACCATAATACAATATGAATATGCTGATTAAATATACTATCGAGAGTCATTATATAATTTTAATTATTACCAATGTATATGAAATATATTTCATTGATTAATTGTCTTTTAACTTAGTTTCTTAGTGATGAAGTAACCTAAAATTTGGTGATGGAGAAGAAGAAAAATATCGAAATTGTTTACATCTATTATACCATAATACATTATGAATATGGTGAATAAATATACTATCGAGACTCATTATATAATTTGAAATATTTCCAATGTATATGAAATATGTGTCATTAATTAATTATCTTTTAACTTAGTTTCTTAGTGATGAAGTAACCTAAAATTTGGTAATGGAGAAAAAGAAAAAGATTGAAATTGTTTACATCTATTATACAATAATATAATATGAATATGGTGAATAAATAAACTATCGGGCCTCATTATATAATTTTAATTATTACCAATGTATATGAAATATATGTCATTGATTAATTGTCTTTTAACTTAGTTTCTTAGTGATGAAGTAACCTAAAATTTGGTGATGGAGAAAAAGAAATATATCGAAATTGTTTACATCTATTATACCATAATACAGTATGAATATGGTAAATAAATATAATATCGAGACTCATTATATAATTTGTAATATTTCCAATGTATATGAAATATGTGTCATTAATTAATTATCTTTTAACTTAGTTTCTTAGTGATGAAGTAACCTAAAATTGGTAATGGAGAAAAAGAAAAAGATTGAAATTGTTTACATCTATTATATCATGATACAATATGAATATGGTGAATAAATATACTATCGGGCCTCATTATATAATTTTAATTATTTCCAATGTATATGAAATATATGTCATTAATTAATTATCTTTTAACTTAGTTTCTTAGTGAAGAAGTAACCTAAAATTTGGTGATGGAGAAGAAGAAAATATTGAAATTATTTACATCTATTATACCATAATAGAATATGAATATGGTGAATAAATATACTATCGGGTCTCATTTTATAATTTGAGTTATTATCAATGTATATTGAATACGTGTCATTAATTAATAGTCTTTTAACTTAGTTTCTTGGTGAAGAAGTAACCTAAAATTTGGTGATGGAGATGAAGAAAAATACTGAAATTGTTTACATCTATTATACAATAATATAATATGAATATGGTGAATAAATATACTATCGGGCCTCATTATATAATTTTAATTATTTCCAATGTATATGAAATATATGTCATTAATTAATTATCTTTTAACTTAGTTTCTTAGTGATGAAGTAACCTAAAATTTGGTGATGGAGAAGAAGAAAAATATTGAAATTGTTTACATCTATTATACCATAATACAGTATGGATATGGTGAATAAATATACTATCGAGACTCATTATATAATTTGAAATATTTCCAATGTATATGAAATATGTGTCATCAATTAATTATCTTATAACTTAGTTTCTTAGTGATGAAGTAACCTAAAATTTGGTAATGGAGAAAAAGAAAAAGATTGAAATTGTTTACATCTATTATACCATGATACAATATAAATATGGTGAATAAATATACTATCGGGCGTCATTATATAATTTGAGATATTAAAAATGTATATGGAATATGTGTCATTAATTAATAGTCTTTTAAATAAGTTTATGGGTGTAGAAGTAACCAAAAATTTGTTGATGGAGAAGAATAAAAACTCTAAAATTGTTTATATCTATTATACCATAATACAATATGAATATGATAAATAAATATATTATCGAGACTCATTATACAATTTCAATTTTTTCCAATGTATATGAAATATGTGTCATTAATTAATTGTCTTTTAACTTAGTTTCTTGGTGAAGAAGTAACCTAAAATTTAGTGATGGAGAAGAAGAAAAATACTGAAATTGTTTACATCTATTATACCATAATACAATATGAATATGCTGATTAAATATACTATCAAGAGTCATTATATAATTTTAATTATTACCAATGTATATGAAATATATGTCATTGATTAATTGTCTTTTAACTTAGTTACTTAGTGATGAAGTAACCTAAAATTTGGTGATGGAGAAGAAGAAAAATATCGAAATTGTTTACATCTATTATACCATAATACACTATGAATATGGTGAATAAATATAATATCGAGACTCATTATATAATTTGAAATATTTCCAATCTATATGAAATATGTGTCATTAATTAATTATCTTTTAACTTAGTTTCTTAGTGATGAAGTAACCTAAAATTGGTAATGGAGAAAAAGAAAAAGATTGAAATTGTTTACATCTATTATATCATGATATAATATGAATATGGTGAATAAATATACTATCGGGCCTCATTATATAATTTTAATTATTTCCAATGTATATGAAATATATGTCATTAATTAATTATCTTTTAACTTAGTTTCTTAGTGAAGAAGTAACCTAAAATTTGGTGATGGAGAAGAAGAAAAATATTGAAATTATTTACATCTATTATACCATAATAGAATATGAATATGGTGAATAAATATACTATCGGGTCTCATTTTATAATTTGAGTTATTATCAATGTATATTGAATACGTGTCATTAATTAATAGTCTTTTAACTTAGTTTCTTGGTGAAGAAGTAACCTAAAATTTGGTAATGGAGAAGAAGAAAAATACTGAAATTGTTTACATCTATTATACAATAATATAATATGAATATGGTGAATAAATATACTATCGGGCCTCATTATATAATTTTAATTATTTCCAATGTATATGAAATATATGTCATTAATTAATTATCTTTTAACTTAGTTTCTTAGTGATGAAGTAACCAAAAATTTGGTGATGGAGAAGAAGAAAAATATTGAAATTGTTTACATCTATTATACCATAATACAGTATGGATATGGTGAATAAATATACTATCGAGACTCATTATATAATTTGAAATATTTCCAATGTATATCAAATATGTGTCATTAATTAATTATCTTATAACTTAGTTTCTTAGTGATGAAGTAACCTAAAATTTGGTAATGGAGAAAAAGAAAAAGATTGAAATTATTTACATCTATTATAGCATGATACAATATAAATATGGTGAATAAATATACTATCGGGCGTCATTATATAATTTGAGATATTAGAAATGTATATGGAATATGTGTCATTAATTAATAGTCTTTTAAATAAGTTTATGGGTGTAGAAGTAACCAAAAATTTGTTGATGGAGAAGAATAAAAACTCTAAAATTGTTTATATCTATTATACCATAATACAATATGAATATGGTAAATAAATATATTATCGAGACACATTATACAATTTCAATTTTTTCCAATGTATATGAAATATGTGTCATTAATTAATTGTCTTTTAACTTAGTTTCTTGGTGAAGAAGTAACCTAAAATTTAGTGATGGAGTAGAAGAAAAATACTCAAATTGTTTACATCTATTATACCATAATACAATATGAATATGATGATTAAATATACTATCGAGAGTCATTATATAATTTTAATTATTACCAATGTATATGAAATATATGTCATTGATTAATTGTCTTTTAACTTAGTTTCTTAGTGATGAAGTAACCTAAAATTTGGTGATGGAGAAGAAGAAAAATATCGAAATCGTTTACATCTATTATACCATAATACATTATGAATATGGTGAATAAATATACTATCGAGACTCATTATATAATTTGAAATATTTCCAATGTATATGAAATATGTGTCATTAATTAATTATCTTTTAACTTAGTTTCTTAGTGATGAAGTAACCTAAAATTTGGTAATGGAGAAAAAGAAAAAGATTGAAATTGTTTACATCTATTATACAATAATATAATATGAATATGGTGAATAAATATACTATCGGGCCTCATTATATAATTTTAATTATTACCAATGTATATGAAATATATGTCATTGATTAATTGTCTTTTAACTTAGTTTCTTAGTGATGAAGTAACCTAAAATTTGGTGATGGAGAAGAAGAAAAATATCGAAATTGTTTACATCTATTATACCATAATACACTATGAATATCGTGAATAAATATAATATCGAGACTCATTATATAATTTGAAATATTTCCAATCTATATGAAATATGTGTCATTAATTAATTATCTTTTAACTTAGTTTCTTAGTGATGAAGTAACCTAAAATTGGTAATGGAGAAAAAGAAAAAGATTGAAATTGTTTACATCTATTATATCATGATACAATATGAATATGGTGAATAAATATACTATCGGGCCTCATTATATAATTTTAATTATTTCCAATGTATATGAAATATATGTCATTAATTAATTATCTTTTAACTTAGTTTCTTAGTGAAGAAGTAACCTAAAATTTGGTGATGGAGAAGAAGAAAAATATTGAAATTATTTACATCTATTATACCATAATAGAATATGAATATGGTGAATAAATATACTATCGGGTCTCATTTTATAATTTGAGTTATTATCAATGTATATTGAATACGTGTCATTAATTAATAGTCTTTTAACTTAGTTTCTTGGTGAAGAAGTAACCTAAAATTTGGTAATGGAGAAGAAGAAAAATACTGAAATTGTTTACATCTATTATACAATAATATAATATGAATATGGTGAATAAATATACTATCGGGCCTCATTATATAATTTTAATTATTTCCAATGTATATGAAATATATGTCATTAATTAATTATCTTTTAACTTAGTTTCTTAGTGATGAAGTAACCAAAAATTTGGTGATGGAGAAGAAGAAAAATATTGAAATTGTTTACATCTATTATACCATAATACAGTATGAATATGGTGAATAAATATACTATCGAGACTCATTATATAATTTGAAATATTTCCAATGTATATGAAATATGTGTCATTAATTAATTATCTTATAACTTAGTTTCTTAGTGATGAAGTAACCTAAAATTTGGTAATGGAGAAAAAGAAAAAGATTGAAATTGTTTACATCTATTATACCATGATACAATATAAATATGGTGAATAAATATACTATCGGGCGTCATTATATAATTTGAGATATTAGAAATGTATATGGAATATGTGTCATTAATTAATAGTCTTTTAAATAAGTTTATGGGTGTAGAAGTAACCAAAAATTTGTTGATGGAGAAGAATAAAAACTCTAAAATTGTTTATATCTATTATACCATAATACAATATGAATATGGTAAATAAATATATTATCGAGACTCATTATACAATTTCAATTTTTTCCAATGTATATGAAATATGTGTCATTAATTAATTGTCTTTTAACTTAGTTTCTTGGTGAAGAAGTAACCTAAAATTTAGTGATGGAGTAGAAGAAAAATACTGAAATTGTTTACATCTATTATACCATAATACAATATGAATATGATGATTAAATATACTATCGAGAGTCATTATATAATTTTAATTATTACCAATGTATATGAAATATATGTCATTGATTAATTGTCTTTTAACTTAGTTTCTTAGTGATGAAGTAACCTAAAATTTGGTGATGGAGAAGAAGAAAAATATCGAAATCGTTTACATCTATTATACCATAATACATTATGAATATGGTGAATAAATATACTATCGAGACTCATTATATAATTTGAAATATTTCCAATGTATATGAAATATGTGTCATTAATTAATTATCTTTTAACTTAGTTTCTTAGTGATGAAGTAACCTAAAATTTGGTAATGGAGAAAAAGAAAAAGATTGAAATTGTTTACATCTATTATACAATAATATAATATGAATATGGTTAATAAATATACTATCGGGCCTCATTATATAATTTGAAATATTTCCAATCTATATGAAATATATGTCATTGATTAATTGTCTTTTAACTTAGTTTCTTAGTGATGAAGTAACCTAAAATTTGGTGATGGAGAAGAAGAAAAATATCGAAATTGTTTACATCTATTATACCATAATACACTATGAATATGGTGAATAAATATAATATCGAGACTCATTATATAATTTGAAATATTTCCAATCTATATGAAATATGTGTCATTAATTAATTATCTTTTAACTTAGTTTCTTAGTGATGAAGTAACCTAAAATTGGTAATGGAGAAAAAGAAAAAGATTGAAATTGTTTACATCTATTATATCATGATACAATATGAATATGGTGAATAAATATACTATCGGGCCTCATTATATAATTTTAATTATTTCCAATGTATATGAAATATATGTCATTAATTAATTATCTTTTAACTTAGTTTCTTAGTGAAGAAGTAACCTAAAATTTGGTGATGGAGAAGAAGAAAAATATTGAAATTATTTACATCTATTATACCATAATAGAATATGAATATGGTGAATAAATATACTATCGGGTCTCATTTTATAATTTGAGTTATTATCAATGTATATTGAATACGTGTCATTAATTAATAGTCTTTTAACTTAGTTTCTTGGTGAAGAAGTAACCTAAAATTTGGTAATGGAGAAGAAGAAAAATACTGAAATTGTTTACATCTATTATACAATAATATAATATGAATATGGTGAATAAATATACTATCGGGCCTCATTATATAATTTTAATTATTTCCAATGTATATGAAATATATGTCATTAATTAATTATCTTTTAACTTAGTTTCTTAGTGATGAAGTAAACAAAAATTTGGTGATGGAGAAGAAGAAAAATATTGAAATTGTTTACATCTATTATACCATAATACAGTATGAATATGGTGAATAAATATACTATCGAGACTCATTATATAATTTGAAATATTTCCAATGTATATGAAATATGTGTCATTAATTAATTATCTTATAACTTAGTTTCTTAGTGATGAAGTAACCTAAAATTTGGTAATGGAGAAAAAGAAAAAGATTGAAATTGTTTACATCTATTATACCATGATACAATATAAATATGGTGAATAAATATACTATCGGGCGTCATTATATAATTTGAGATATTAGAAATGTATATGGAATATGTGTCATTAATTAATAGTCTTTTAAATAAGTTTATGGGTGTAGAAGTAACCAAAAATTTGTTGATGGAGAAGAATAAAAACTCTAAAATTGTTTATATCTATTATACCATAATACAATATGAATATGGTAAATAAATATATTATCGAGACTCATTATACAATTTCAATTTTTTCCAATGTATATGAAATATGTGTCATTAATTAATTGTCTTTTAACTTAGTTTCTTGGTGAAGAAGTAACCTAAAATTTAGTGATGGAGAAGAAGAAAAATACTGAAATTGTTTACATCTATTATACCATAATACAATATGAATATGCTGATTAAATATACTATCGAGAGTCATTATATAATTTTAATTATTACCAATGTATATGAAATATATGTCATTGATTAATTGTCTTTTAACTTAGTTTCTTAGTGATGAAGTAACCTAAAATTTGGTAATGGAGAAAAAGAAAAAGATTGAAATTGTTTACATCTATTATACAATAATATAATATGAATATGGTGAATAAATATACTATCGGGCCTCATTATATAATTTTAATTATTACCAATGTATATGAAATATATGTCATTGATTAATTGTCTTTTAACTTAGTTTCTTAGTGATGAAGTAACCTAAAATTTGGTGATGGAGAAGAAGAAAAATATCGAAATTGTTTACATCTATTATACCATAATACACTATGAATATGGTGAATAAATATAATATCGAGACTCATTATATAATTTGAAATATTTCCAATCTATATGAAATATGTGTCATTAATTAATTATCTTTTAACTTAGTTTCTTAGTGATGAAGTAACCTAAAATTGGTAATGGAGAAAAAGAAAAAGATTGAAATTGTTTACATCTATTATATCATGATACAATATGAATATGGTGAATAAATATACTATCGGGCCTCATTATATAATTTTAATTATTTCCAATGTATATGAAATATATGTCATTAATTAATTATCTTTTAACTTAGTTTCTTAGTGATGAAGTAACCTAAAATTTGGTGATGGAGAAGAAGAAAAATATTGAAATTATTTACATCTATTATACCATAATAGAATATGAATATGGTGAATAAATATACTATCGGGTCTCATTTTATAATTTGAGTTATTATCAATGTATATTGAATACGTGTCATTAATTAATAGTCTTTTAACTTAGTTTCTTGGTGAAGAAGTAACCTAAAATTTGGTAATGGAGAAGAAGAAAAATACTGAAATTGTTTACATCTATTATACAATAATATAATATGAATATGGTGAATAAATATACTATCGGGCCTCATTATATAATTTTAATTATTTCCAATGTATATGAAATATATGTCATTAATTAATTATCTTTTAACTTAGTTTCTTAGTGATGAAGTAACCAAAAATTTGGTGATGGAGAAGAAGAAAAATATTGAAATTGTTTACATCTATTATACCATAATACAGTATGAATATGGTGAATAAATATACTATCGAGACTCATTATATAATTTGAAATATTTCCAATGTATATGAAATATGTGTCATTAATTAATTATCTTATAACTTAGTTTCTTAGTGATGAAGTAACCTAAAATTTGGTAATGGAGAAAAAGAAAAAGATTGAAATTGTTTACATCTATTATACCATGATACAATATAAATATGGTGAATAAATATACTATCGGGCGTCATTATATAATTTGAGATATTAGAAATGTATATGGAATATGTGTCATTAATTAATAGTCTTTTAAATAAGTTTATGGGTGTAGAAGTAACCAAAAATTTGTTGATGGAGAAGAATAAAAACTCTAAAATTGTTTATATCTATTATACCATAATACAATATGAATATGGTAAATAAATATATTATCGAGACTCATTATACAATTTCAATTTTTTCCAATGTATATGAAATATGTGTCATTAATTAATTGTCTTTTAACTTAGTTTCTTGGTGAAGAAGTAACCTAAAATTTAGTGATGGAGTAGAAGAAAAATACTGAAATTGTTTACATCTATTATACCATAATACAATATGAATATGATGATTAAATATACTATCGAGAGTCATTATATAATTTTAATTATTACCAATGTATATGAAATATATGTCATTGATTAATTGTCTTTTAACTTAGTTTCTTAGTGATGAAGTAACCTAAAATTTGGTGATGGAGAAGAAGAAAAATATCGAAATCGTTTACATCTATTATACCATAATACATTATGAATATGGTGAATAAATATACTATCGAGACTCATTATATAATTTGAAATATTTCCAATGTATATGAAATATGTGTCATTAATTAATTATCTTTTAACTTAGTTTCTTAGTGATGAAGTAACCTAAAATTTGGTAATGGAGAAAAAGAAAAAGATTGAAATTGTTTACATCTATTATACAATAATATAATATGAATATGGTTAATAAATATACTATCGGGCCTCATTATATAATTTGAAATATTTCCAATCTATATGAAATATATGTCATTGATTAATTGTCTTTTAACTTAGTTTCTTAGTGATGAAGTAACCTAAAATTTGGTGATGGAGAAGAAGAAAAATATCGAAATTGTTTACATCTATTATACCATAATACACTATGAATATGGTGAATAAATATAATATCGAGACTCATTATATAATTTGAAATATTTCCAATCTATATGAAATATGTGTCATTAATTAATTATCTTTTAACTTAGTTTCTTAGTGATGAAGTAACCTAAAATTGGTAATGGAGAAAAAGAAAAAGATTGAAATTGTTTACATCTATTATATCATGATACAATATGAATATGGTGAATAAATATACTATCGGGCCTCATTATATAATTTTAATTATTTCCAATGTATATGAAATATATGTCATTAATTAATTATCTTTTAACTTAGTTTCTTAGTGAAGAAGTAACCTAAAATTTGGTGATGGAGAAGAAGAAAAATATTGAAATTATTTACATCTATTATACCATAATAGAATATGAATATGGTGAATAAATATACTATCGGGTCTCATTTTATAATTTGAGTTATTATCAATGTATATTGAATACGTGTCATTAATTAATAGTCTTTTAACTTAGTTTCTTGGTGAAGAAGTAACCTAAAATTTGGTAATGGAGAAGAAGAAAAATACTGAAATTGTTTACATCTATTATACAATAATATAATATGAATATGGTGAATAAATATACTATCGGGCCTCATTATATAATTTTAATTATTTCCAATGTATATGAAATATATGTCATTAATTAATTATCTTTTAACTTAGTTTCTTAGTGATGAAGTAAACAAAAATTTGGTGATGGAGAAGAAGAAAAATATTGAAATTGTTTACATCTATTATACCATAATACAGTATGAATATGGTGAATAAATATACTATCGAGACTCATTATATAATTTGAAATATTTCCAATGTATATGAAATATGTGTCATTAATTAATTATCTTATAACTTAGTTTCTTAGTGATGAAGTAACCTAAAATTTGGTAATGGAGAAAAAGAAAAAGATTGAAATTGTTTACATCTATTATACCATGATACAATATAAATATGGTGAATAAATATACTATCGGGCGTCATTATATAATTTGAGATATTAGAAATGTATATGGAATATGTGTCATTAATTAATAGTCTTTTAAATAAGTTTATGGGTGTAGAAGTAACCAAAAATTTGTTGATGGAGAAGAATAAAAACTCTAAAATTGTTTATATCTATTATACCATAATACAATATGAATATGGTAAATAAATATATTATCGAGACTCATTATACAATTTCAATTTTTTCCAATGTATATGAAATATGTGTCATTAATTAATTGTCTTTTAACTTAGTTTCTTGGTGAAGAAGTAACCTAAAATTTAGTGATGGAGAAGAAGAAAAATACTGAAATTGTTTACATCTATTATACCATAATACAATATGAATATGCTGATTAAATATACTATCGAGAGTCATTATATAATTTTAATTATTACCAATGTATATGAAATATATGTCATTGATTAATTGTCTTTTAACTTAGTTTCTTAGTGATGAAGTAACCTAAAATTTGGTAATGGAGAAAAAGAAAAAGATTGAAATTGTTTACATCTATTATACAATAATATAATATGAATATGGTGAATAAATATACTATCGGGCCTCATTATATAATTTTAATTATTACCAATGTATATGAAATATATGTCATTGATTAATTGTCTTTTAACTTAGTTTCTTAGTGATGAAGTAACCTAAAATTTGGTGATGGAGAAGAAGAAAAATATCGAAATTGTTTACATCTATTATACCATAATACACTATGAATATGGTGAATAAATATAATATCGAGACTCATTATATAATTTGAAATATTTCCAATCTATATGAAATATGTGTCATTAATTAATTATCTTTTAACTTAGTTTCTTAGTGATGAAGTAACCTAAAATTGGTAATGGAGAAAAAGAAAAAGATTGAAATTGTTTACATCTATTATATCATGATACAATATGAATATGGTGAATAAATATACTATCGGGCCTCATTATATAATTTTAATTATTTCCAATGTATATGAAATATATGTCATTAATTAATTATCTTTTAACTTAGTTTCTTAGTGAAGAAGTAACCTAAAATTTGGTGATGGAGAAGAAGAAAAATATTGAAATTATTTACATCTATTATACCATAATAGAATATGAATATGGTGAATAAATATACTATCGGGTCTCATTTTATAATTTGAGTTATTATCAATGTATATTGAATACGTGTCATTAATTAATAGTCTTTTAACTTAGTTTCTTGGTGAAGAAGTAACCTAAAATTTGGTAATGGAGAAGAAGAAAAATACTGAAATTGTTTACATCTATTATACAATAATATAATATGAATATGGTGAATAAATATACTATCGGGCCTCATTATATAATTTTAATTATTTCCAATGTATATGAAATATATGTCATTAATTAATTATCATTTAACTTAGTTTCTTAGTGATGAAGTAACCAAAAATTTGGTGATGGAGAAGAAGAAAAATATTGAAATTGTTTACATCTATTATACCATAATACAGTATGAATATGGTGAATAAATATACTATCGAGACTCATTATATAATTTGAAATATTTCCAATGTATATGAAATATGTGTCATTAATTAATTATCTTATAACTTAGTTTCTTAGTGATGAAGTAACCTAAAATTTGGTAATGGAGAAAAAGAAAAAGATTGAAATTGTTTACATCTATTATACCATGATACAATATAAATATGGTGAATAAATATACTATCGGGCGTCATTATATAATTTGAGATATTAGAAATGTATATGGAATATGTGTCATTAATTAATAGTCTTTTAAATAAGTTTATGGGTGTAGAAGTAACCAAAAATTTGTTGATGGAGAAGAATAAAAACTCTAAAATTGTTTATATCTATTATACCATAATACAATATGAATATGGTAAATAAATATATTATCGAGACTCATTATACAATTTCAATTTTTTCCAATGTATATGAAATATGTGTCATTAATTAATTGTCTTTTAACTTAGTTTCTTGGTGAAGAAGTAACCTAAAATTTAGTGATGGAGAAGAAGAAAAATACTGAAATTCTTTACATCTATTATACCATAATACAATATGAATATGCTGATTAAATATACTATCGAGAGTCATTATATAATTTTAATTATTACCAATGTATATGAAATATATGTCATTGATTAATTGTCTTTTAACTTAGTTTCTTAGTGATGAAGTAACCTAAAATTTGGTGATGGAGAAGAAGAAAAATATCGAAATCGTTTACATCTATTATACCATAATACATTATGAATATGGTGAATAAATATACTATCGAGACTCATTATATAGTTTGAAATATTTCCAATGTATATGAAATATGTGTCATTAATTAATTATCTTTTAACTTAGTTTCTTAGTGATGAAGTAACCTAAAATTTGGTAATGGAGAAAAAGAAAAAGATTGAAATTGTTTACATCTATTATACAATAATATAATATGAATATGGTGAATAAATATACTATCGGGCCTCATTATATAATTTGAAATATTTCCAATCTATATGAAATATATGTCATTGATTAATTGTCTTTTAACTTAGTTTCTTAGTGATGAAGTAACCTAAAATTTGGTGATGGAGAAGAAGAAAAGTATCGAAATTGTTTACATCTATTATACCATAATACACTATGAATATGGTGAATAAATATAATATCGAGACTCATTATATAATTTGAAATATTTCCAATCTATATGAAATATGTGTCATTAATTAATTATCTTTTAACTTAGTTTCTTAGTGATGAAGTAACCTAAAATTGGTAATGGAGAAAAAGAAAAAGATTGAAATTCTTTACATCTATTATATCATGATACAATATGAATATGGTGAATAAATATACTATCGGGCCTCATTATATAATTTTAATTATTTCCAATGTATATGAAATATATGTCATTAATTAATTATCTTTTAACTTAGTTTCTTAGTGAAGAAGTAACCTAAAATTTGGTGATGGAGAAGAAGAAAAATATTGAAATTATTTACATCTATTATACCATAATAGAATATGAATATGGTGAATAAATATACTATCGGGTCTCATTTTATAATTTGAGTTATTATCAATGTATATTGAATACGTGTCATTAATTAATAGTCTTTTAACTTAGTTTCTTGGTGAAGAAGTAACCTAAAATTTGGTAATGGAGAAGAAGAAAAATACTGAAATTGTTTACATCTATTATACAATAATATAATATGAATATGGTGAATAAATATACTATCGGGCCTCATTATATAATTTTAATTATTTCCAATGTATATGAAATATATGTCATTAATTAATTATCTTTTAACTTAGTTTCTTAGTGATGAAGTAACCAAAAATTTGGTGATGGAGAAGAAGAAAAATATTGAAATTGTTTACATCTATTATACCATAATACAGTATGAATATGGTGAATAAATATACTATCGAGACTCATTATATAATTTGAAATATTTCCAATGTATATGAAATATGTGTCATTAATTAATTATCTTATAACTTAGTTTCTTAGTGATGAAGTAACCTAAAATTTGGTAATGGAGAAAAAGAAAAAGATTGAAATTGTTAACATCTATTATACCATGATACAATATAAATATGGTGAATAAATATACTATCGGGCGTCATTATATAATTTGAGATATTAGAAATGTATATGGAATATGTGTCATTAATTAATAGTCTTTTAAATAAGTTTATGGGTGTAGAAGTAACCAAAAATTTGTTGATGGAGAAGAATAAAAACTCTAAAATTGTTTATATCTATTATACCATAATACAATATGAATATGGTAAATAAATATATTATCGAGACTCATTATACAATTTCAATTTTTTCCAATGTATATGAAATATGTGTCATTAATTAATTGTCTTTTAACTTAGTTTCTTGGTGAAGAAGTAACCTAAAATTTAGTGATGGAGAAGAAGAAAAATACTGAAATTGTTTACTTCTATTATACCATAATACAATATGAATATGCTGATTAAATATACTATCGAGAGTCATTATATAATTTTAATTATTACCAATGTATATGAAATATATGTCATTGATTAATTGTCTTTTAACTTAGTTTCTTAGTGATGAAGTAACCTAAAATTTGGTAATGGAGAAAAAGAAAAAGATTGAAATTGTTTACATATATTATACAATAATATAATATGAATATGGTGAATAAATATACTATCGGGCCTCATTATATAATTTTAATTATTACCAATGTATATGAAATATATGTCATTGATTAATTGTCTTTTAACTTAGTTTCTTAGTGATGAAGTAACCTAAAATTTGGTGATGGAGAAGAAGAAAAATATCGAAATTGTTTACATCTATTATACCATAATACACTATGAATATGGTGAATAAATATAATATCGAGACTCATTATATAATTTGAAATATTTCCAATCTATATGAAATATGTGTCATTAATTAATTATCTTTTAACTTAGTTTCTTAGTGATGAAGTAACCTAAAATTGGTAATGGAGAAAAAGAAAAAGATTGAAATTGTTTACATCTATTATATCATGATACAATATGAATATGGTGAATAAATATACTATCGGGCCTCATTATATAATTTTAATTATTTCCAATGTATATGAAATATATGTCATTAATTAATTATCTTTTAACTTAGTTTCTTAGTGAAGAAGTAACCTAAAATTTGGTGATGGAGAAGAAGAAAAATATTGAAATTATTTACATCTATTATACCATAATAGAATATGAATATGGTGAATAAATATACTATCGGGTCTCATTTTATAATTTGAGTTATTATCAATGTATATTGAATACGTGTCATTAATTAATAGTCTTTTAACTTAGTTTCTTGGTGAAGAAGTAACCTAAAATTTGGTAATGGAGAAGAAGAAAAATACTGAAATTGTTTACATCTATTATACAATAATATAATATGAATATGGTGAATAAATATACTATCGGGCCTCATTATATAATTTTAATTATTTCCAATGTATATGAAATATATGTCATTAATTAATTATCATTTAACTTAGTTTCTTAGTGATGAAGTAACCAAAAATTTGGTGATGGAGAAGAAGAAAAATATTGAAATTGTTTACATCTATTATACCATAATACAGTATGAATATGGTGAATAAATATACTATCGAGACTCATTATATAATTTGAAATATTTCCAATGTATATGAAATATGTGTCATTAATTAATTATCTTATAACTTAGTTTCTTAGTGATGAAGTAACCTAAAATTTGGTAATGGAGAAAAAGAAAAAGATTGAAATTGTTTACATCTATTATACCATGATACAATATAAATATGGTGAATAAATATACTATCGGGCGTCATTATATAATTTGAGATATTAGAAATGTATATGGAATATGTGTCATTAATTAATAGTCTTTTAAATAAGTTTATGGGTGTAGAAGTAACCAAAAATTTGTTGATGGAGAAGAATAAAAACTCTAAAATTGTTTATATCTATTATACCATAATACAATATGAATATGGTAAATAAATATATTATCGAGACTCATTATACAATTTCAATTTTTTCCAATGTATATGAAATACGTGTCATTAATTAATTGTCTTTTAACTTAGTTTCTTGGTGAAGAAGTAACCTAAAATTTTGTGATGGAGAAGAAGAAAAATACTGAAATTCTTTACATCTATTATACCATAATACAATATGAATATGCTGATTAAATATACTATCGAGAGTCATTATATAATTTTAATTATTACCAATGTATATGAAATATATGTCATTGATTAATTGTCTTTTAACTTAGTTTCTTAGTGATGAAGTAACCTAAAATTTGGTGATGGAGAAGAAGAAAAATATCGAAATTGTTTACATCTATTATACCATAATACACTATGAATATGGTGAATAAATATAATATCGAGACTCATTATATAATTTGAAATATTTCCAATCTATATGAAATATGTGTCATTAATTAATTATCTTTTAACTTAGTTTCTTAGTGATGAAGTAACCTAAAATTGGTAATGGAGAAAAAGAAAAAGATTGAAATTGTTTACATCTATTATATCATGATACAATATGAATATGGTGAATAAATATACTATCGGGCCTCATTATATAATTTTAATTATTTCCAATGTATATGAAATATATGTCATTAATTAATTATCTTTTAACTTAGTTTCTTAGTGAAGAAGTAACCTAAAATTTGGTGATGGAGAAGAAGAAAAATATTGAAATTATTTACATCTATTATACCATAATAGAATATGAATATGGTGAATAAATATACTATCGGGTCTCATTTTATAATTTGAGTTATTATCAATGTATATTGAATACGTGTCATTAATTAATAGTCTTTTAACTTAGTTTCTTGGTGAAGAAGTAACCTAAAATTTGCTAATGGAGAAGAAGAAAAATACTGAAATTGTTTACATCTATTATACAATAATATAATATGAATATGGTGAATAAATATACTATCGGGCCTCATTATATAATTTTAATTATTTCCAATGAATATGAAATATATGTCATTAATTAATTATCTTTTAACTTAGTTTCTTAGTGATGAAGTAACCAAAAATTTGGTGATGGAGAAGAAGAAAAATATTGAAATTGTTTACATCTATTATACCATAATACAGTATGAATATGGTGAATAAATATACTATCGAGACTCATTATATAATTTGAAATATTTCCAATGTATATGAAATATGTGTCATTAATTAATTATCTTATAACTTAGTTTCTTAGTGATGAAGTAACCTAAAATTTGGTAATGGAGAAAAAGAAAAAGATTGAAATTGTTTACATCTATTATACCATGATACAATATAAATATGGTGAATAAATATACTATCGGGCGTCATTATATAATTTGAGATATTAGAAATGTATATGGAATATGTGTCATTAATTAATAGTCTTTTAAATAAGTTTATGGGTGTAGAAGTAACCAAAAATTTGTTGATGGAGAAGAATAAAAACTCTAAAATTGTTTATATCTATTATACCATAATACAATATGAATATGGTAAATAAATATATTATCGAGACTCATTATACAATTTCAATTTTTTCCAATGTATATGAAATATGTGTCATTAATTAATTGTCTTTTAACTTAGTTTCTTGGTGAAGAAGTAACCTAAAATTTAGTGATGGAGAAGAAGAAAAATACTGAAATTGTTTACATCTATTATACCATAATACAATATGAATATGCTGATTAAATATACTATCGAGAGTCATTATATAATTTTAATTATTACCAATGTATATGAAATATATGTCATTGATTAATTGTCTTTTAACTTAGTTTCTTAGTGATGAAGTAACCTAAAATTTGGTAATGGAGAAAAAGAAAAAGATTGAAATTGTTTACATCTATTATACAATAATATAATATGAATATGGTGAATAAATATACTATCGGGCCTCATTTTATAATTTTAATTATTACCAATGTATATGAAATATATGTCATTGATTAATTGTCTTTTAACTTAGTTTCTTAGTGATGAAGTAACCTAAAATTTGGTGATGGAGAAGAAGAAAAATATCGAAATTGTTTACATCTATTATACCATAATACACTATGAATATGGTGAATAAATATAATATCGAGACTCATTATATAATTTGAAATATTTCCAATCTATATGAAATATGTGTCATTAATTAATTATCTTTTAACTTAGTTTCTTAGTGATGAAGTAACCTAAAATTGGTAATGGAGAAAAAGAAAAAGATTGAAATTGTTTACATCTATTATATCATGATACAATATGAATATGGTGAATAAATATACTATCGGGCCTCATTATATAATTTTAATTATTTCCAATGTATATGAAATATATGTCATTAATTAATTATCTTTTAACTTAGTTTCTTAGTGAAGAAGTAACCTAAAATTTGGTGATGGAGAAGAAGAAAAATATTGAAATTATTTACATCTATTATACCATAATAGAATATGAATATGGTGAATAAATATACTATCGGGTCTCATTTTATAATTTGAGTTATTATCAATGTATATTGAATACGTGTCATTAATTAATAGTCTTTTAACTTAGTTTCTTGGTGAAGAAGTAACCTAAAATTTGGTAATGGAGAAGAAGAAAAATACTGAAATTGTTTACATCTATTATACAATAATATAATATGAATATGGTGAATAAATATACTATCGGGCCTCATTATATAATTTTAATTATTTCCAATGTATATGAAATATATGTCATTAATTAATTATCATTTAACTTAGTTTCTTAGTGATGAAGTAACCAAAAATTTGGTGATGGAGAAGAAGAAAAATATTGAAATTGTTTACATCTATTATATCATAATACAGTATGAATATGGTGAATAAATATACTATCGAGACTCATTATATAATTTGAAATATTTCCAATGTATATGAAATATGTGTCATTAATTAATTATCTTATAACTTAGTTTCTTAGTGATGAAGTAACCTAAAATTTGGTAATGGAGAAAAAGAAAAAGATTGAAATTGTTTACATCTATTATACCATGATACAATATAAATATGGTGAATAAATATACTATCGGGCGTCATTATATAATTTGAGATATTAGAAATGTATATGGAATATGTGTCATTAATTAATAGTCTTTTAAATAAGTTTATGGGTGTAGAAGTAACCAAAAATTTGTTGATGGAGAAGAATAAAAACTCTAAAATTGTTTATATCTATTATACCATAATACAATATGAATATGGTAAATAAATATATTATCGAGACTCATTATACAATTTCAATTTTTTCCAATGTATATGAAATATGTGTCATTAATTAATTGTCTTTTAACTTAGTTTCTTGGTGAAGAAGTAACCTAAAATTTAGTGATGGAGAAGAAGAAAAATACTGAAATTCTTTACATCTATTATACCATAATACAATATGAATATGCTGATTAAATATACTATCGAGAGTCATTATATAATTTTAATTATTACCAATGTATATGAAATATATGTCATTGATTAATTGTCTTTTAACTTAGTTTCTTAGTGATGAAGTAACCTAAAATTTGGTGATGGAGAAGAAGAAAAATATCGAAATTGTTTACATCTATTATACCATAATACACTATGAATATGGTGAATAAATATAATATCGAGACTCATTATATAATTTGAAATATTTCCAATCTATATGAAATATGTGTCATTAATTAATTATCTTTTAACTTAGTTTCTTAGTGATGAAGTAACCTAAAATTGGTAATGGAGAAAAAGAAAAAGATTGAAATTGTTTACATCTATTATATCATGATACAATATGAATATGGTGAATAAATATACTATCGGGCCTCATTATATAATTTTAATTATTTCCAATGTATATGAAATATATGTCATTAATTAATTATCTTTTAACTTAGTTTCTTAGTGAAGAAGTAACCTAAAATTTGGTGATGGAGAAGAAGAAAAATATTGAAATTATTTACATCTATTATACCATAATAGAATATGAATATGGTGAATAAATATACTATCGGGTCTCATTTTATAATTTGAGTTATTATCAATGTATATTGAATACGTGTCATTAATTAATAGTCTTTTAACTTAGTTTCTTGGTGAAGAAGTAACCTAAAATTTGGTAATGGAGAAGAAGAAAAATACTGAAATTGTTTACATCTATTATACAATAATATAATATGAATATGGTGAATAAATATACTATCGGGCCTCATTATATAATTTTAATTATTTCCAATGAATATGAAATATATGTCATTAATTAATTATCTTTTAACTTAGTTTCTTAGTGATGAAGTAACCAAAAATTTGGTGATGGAGAAGAAGAAAAATATTGAAATTGTTTACATCTATTATACCATAATACAGTATGAATATGGTGATTAAATATACTATCGAGACTCATTATATAATTTGAAATATTTCCAATGTATATGAAATATGTGTCATTAATTAATTATCTTATAACTTAGTTTCTTAGTGATGAAGTAACCTAAAATTTGGTAATGGAGAAAAAGAAAAAGATTGAAATTGTTTACATCTATTATACCATGATACAATATAAATATGGTGAATAAATATACTATCGGGCGTCATTATATAATTTGAGATATTAGAAATGTATATGGAATATGTGTCATTAATTAATAGTCTTTTAAATAAGTTTATGGGTGTAGAAGTAACCAAAAATTTGTTGATGGAGAAGAATAAAAACTCTAAAATTGTTTATATCTATTATACCATAATACAATATGAATATGGTAAATAAATATATTATCGAGACTCATTATACAATTTCAATTTTTTCCAATGTATATGAAATATGTGTCATTAATTAATTGTCTTTTAACTTAGTTTCTTGGTGAAGAAGTAACCTAAAATTTAGTGATGGAGAAGAAGAAAAATACTGAAATTGTTTACATCTATTATACCATAATACAATATGAATATGCTGATTAAATATACTATCGAGAGTCATTATATAATTTTAATTATTACCAATGTATATGAAATATATGTCATTGATTAATTGTCTTTTAACTTAGTTTCTTAGTGATGAAGTAACCTAAAATTTAGTGATGGAGAAGAAGAAAAATACTGAAATTCTTTACATCTATTATACCATAATACAATATGAATATGCTGATTAAATATACTATCGAGAGTCATTATATAATTTTAATTATTACCAATGTATATGAAATATATGTCATTGATTAATTGTCTTTTAACTTAGTTTCTTAGTGATGAAGTAACCTAAAATTTGGTGATGGAGAAGAAGAAAAATATCGAAATTGTTTACATCTATTATACCATAATACACTATGAATATGGTGAATAAATATAATATCGAGACTCATTATATAATTTGAAATATTTCCAATCTATATGAAATATGTGTCATTAATTAATTATCTTTTAACTTAGTTTCTTAGTGATGAAGTAACCTAAAATTGGTAATGGAGAAAAAGAAAAAGATTGAAATTGTTTACATCTATTATATCATGATACAATATGAATATGGTGAATAAATATACTATCGGGCCTCATTATATAATTTTAATTATTTCCAATGTATATGAAATATATGTCATTAATTAATTATCTTTTAACTTAGTTTCTTAGTGAAGAAGTAACCTAAAATTTGGTGATGGAGAAGAAGAAAAATATTGAAATTATTTACATCTATTATACCATAATAGAATATGAATATGGTGAATAAATATACTATCGGGTCTCATTTTATAATTTGAGTTATTATCAATGTATATTGAATACGTGTCATTAATTAATAGTCTTTTAACTTAGTTTCTTGGTGAAGAAGTAACCTAAAATTTGGTAATGGAGAAGAAGAAAAATACTGAAATTGTTTACATCTATTATACAATAATATAATATGAATATGGTGAATAAATATACTATCGGGCCTCATTATATAATTTTAATTATTTCCAATGAATATGAAATATATGTCATTAATTAATTATCTTTTAACTTAGTTTCTTAGTGATGAAGTAACCAAAAATTTGGTGATGGAGAAGAAGAAAAATATTGAAATTGTTTACATCTATTATACCATAATACAGTATGAATATGGTGATTAAATATACTATCGAGACTCATTATATAATTTGAAATATTTCCAATGTATATGAAATATGTGTCATTAATTAATTATCTTATAACTTAGTTTCTTAGTGATGAAGTAACCTAAAATTTGGTAATGGAGAAAAAGAAAAAGATTGAAATTGTTTACATCTATTATACCATGATACAATATAAATATGGTGAATAAATATACTATCGGGCGTCATTATATAATTTGAGATATTAGAAATGTATATGGAATATGTGTCATTAATTAATAGTCTTTTAAATAAGTTTATGGGTGTAGAAGTAACCAAAAATTTGTTGATGGAGAAGAATAAAAACTCTAAAATTGTTTATATCTATTATACCATAATACAATATGAATATGGTAAATAAATATATTATCGAGACTCATTATACAATTTCAATTTTTTCCAATGTATATGAAATATGTGTCATTAATTAATTGTCTTTTAACTTAGTTTCTTGGTGAAGAAGTAACCTAAAATTTAGTGATGGAGAAGAAGAAAAATACTGAAATTGTTTACATCTATTATACCATAATACAATATGAATATGCTGATTAAATATACTATCGAGAGTCATTATATAATTTTAATTATTACCAATGTATATGAAATATATGTCATTGATTAATTGTCTTTTAACTTAGTTTCTTAGTGATGAAGTAACCTAAAATTTAGTGATGGAGAAGAAGAAAAATACTGAAATTCTTTACATCTATTATACCATAATACAATATGAATATGCTGATTAAATATACTATCGAGAGTCATTATATAATTTTAATTATTACCAATGTATATGAAATATATGTCATTGATTAATTGTCTTTTAACTTAGTTTCTTAGTGATGAAGTAACCTAAAATTTGGTGATGGAGAAGAAGAAAAATATCGAAATTGTTTACATCTATTATACCATAATACACTATGAATATGGTGAATAAATATAATATCGAGACTCATTATATAATTTGAAATATTTCCAATCTATATGAAATATGTGTCATTAATTAATTATCTTTTAACTTAGTTTCTTAGTGATGAAGTAACCTAAAATTGGTAATGGAGAAAAAGAAAAAGATTGAAATTGTTTACATCTATTATATCATGATACAATATGAATATGGTGAATAAATATACTATCGGGCCTCATTATATAATTTTAATTATTTCCAATGTATATGAAATATATGTCATTAATTAATTATCTTTTAACTTAGTTTCTTAGTGAAGAAGTAACCTAAAATTTGGTGATGGAGAAGAAGAAAAATATTGAAATTATTTACATCTATTATACCATAATAGAATATGAATATGGTGAATAAATATACTATCGGGTCTCATTTTATAATTTGAGTTATTATCAATGTATATTGAATACGTGTCATTAATTAATAGTCTTTTAACTTAGTTTCTTGGTGAAGAAGTAACCTAAAATTTGGTAATGGAGAAGAAGAAAAATACTGAAATTGTTTACATCTATCATACAATAATATAATATGAATATGGTGAATAAATATACTATCGGGCCTCATTATATAATTTTAATTATTTCCAATGAATATGAAATATATGTCATTAATTAATTATCTTTTAACTTAGTTTCTTAGTGATGAAGTAACCAAAAATTTGGTGATGGAGAAGAAGAAAAATATTGAAATTGTTTACATCTATTATACCATAATACAGTATGAATATGGTGATTAAATATACTATCGAGACTCATTATATAATTTGAAATATTTCCAATGTATATGAAATATGTGTCATTAATTAATTATCTTATAACTTAGTTTCTTAGTGATGAAGTAACCTAAAATTTGGTAATGGAGAAAAAGAAAAAGATTGAAATTGTTTACATCTATTATACCATGATACAATATAAATATGGTGAATAAATATACTATCGGGCGTCATTATATAATTTGAGATATTAGAAATGTATATGGAATATGTGTCATTAATTAATAGTCTTTTAAATAAGTTTATGGGTGTAGAAGTAACCAAAAATTTGTTGATGGAGAAGAATAAAAACTCTAAAATTGTTTATATCTATTATACCATAATACAATATGAATATGGTAAATAAATATATTATCGAGACTCATTATACAATTTCAATTTTTTCCAATGTATATGAAATATGTGTCATTAATTAATTGTCTTTTAACTTAGTTTCTTGGTGAAGAAGTAACCTAAAATTTAGTGATGGAGAAGAAGAAAAATACTGAAATTGTTTACATCTATTATACCATAATACAATATGAATATGCTAATTAAATATACTATCGAGAGTCATTATATAATTTTAATTATTACCAATGTATATGAAATATATGTCATTGATTAATTGTCTTTTAACTTAGTTTCTTAGTGATGAAGTAACCTAAAATTTGGTAATGGAGAAAAAGAAAAAGATTGAAATTGTTTACATCTATTATACAATAATATAATATGAATATGGTGAATAAATATACTATCGGGCCTCATTATATAATTTTAATTATTACCAATGTATATGAAATATATGTCATTGATTAATTGTCTTTTAACTTAGTTTCTTAGTGATGAAGTAACCTAAAATTTGGTGATGGAGAAGAAGAAAAATATCGAAATTGTTTACATCTATTATACCATAATACACTATGAATATGGTGAATAAATATAATATCGAGACTCATTATATAATTTGAAATATTTCCAATCTATATGAAATATGTGTCATTAATTAATTATCTTTTAACTTAGTTTCTTAGTGATGAAGTAACCTAAAATTGGTAATGGAGAAAAAGAAAAAGATTGAAATTGTTTACATCTATTATATCATGATACAATATGAATATGGTGAATAAATATACTATCGGGCCTCATTATATAATTTTAATTATTTCCAATGTATATGAAATATATGTCAATAATTAATTATCTTTTAACTTAGTTTCTTAGTGAAGAAGTAACCTAAAATTTGGTGATGGAGAAGAAGAAAAATATTGAAATTATTTACATCTATTATACCATAATAGAATATGAATATGGTGAATAAATATACTATCGGGTCTCATTTTATAATTTGAGTTATTATCAATGTATATTGAATAGGTGTCATTAATTAATAGTCTTTTAACTTAGTTTCTTGGTGAAGAAGTAACCTAAAATTTGGTAATGGAGAAGAAGAAAAATACTGAAATTGTTTACATCTATTATACAATAATATAATATGAATATGGTGAATAAATATACTATCGGGCCTCATTATATAATTTTAATTATTTCCAATGTATATGAAATATATGTCATTAATTAATTATCTTTTAACTTAGTTTCTTAGTGATGAAGTAACCTAAAATTTGGTAATGGAGAAAAAGAAAAAGATTGAAATTGTTTACATCTATTATACCATGATACAATATAAATATGGTGAATAAATATACTATCGGGCGTCATTATATAATTTGAGATATTAGAAATGTATATGGAATATGTGTCATTAATTAATAGTCTTTTAAATAAGTTTATGGGTGTAGAAGTAACCAAAAATTTGTTGATGGAGAAGAATAAAAACTCTAAAATTGTTTATATCTATTATACCATAATACAATATGAATATGGTAAATAAATATATTATCGAGACTCATTATACAATTTCAATTTTTTCCAATGTATATGAAATATGTGTCATTAATTAATTGTCTTTTAACTTAGTTTCTTGGTGAAGAAGTAACCTAAAATTTAGTGATGGAGTAGAAGAAAAATACTGAAATTCTTTACATCTATTATACCATAATACAATATGAATATGCTGATTAAATATACTATCGAGAGTCATTATATAATTTTAATTATTACCAATGTATATGAAATATATGTCATTGATTAATTGTCTTTTAACTTAGTTTCTTAGTGATGAAGTAACCTAAAATTTGGTGATGGAGAAGAAGAAAAATATCGAAATCGTTTACATCTATTATACCATAATACATTATGAATATGGTGAATAAATATACTATCGAGACTCATTATATAATTTGAAATATTTCCAATGTATATGAAATATGTGTCATTAATTAATTATCTTTTAACTTAGTTTCTTAGTGATGAAGTAACCTAAAATTTGGTAATGGAGAAAAAGAAAAAGATTGAAATTGTTTACATCTATTATACAATAATATAATATGAATATGGTGAATAAATATACTATCGGGCCTCATTATATAATTTTAATTATTACCAATGTATATGAAATATATGTCATTGATTAATTGTCTTTTAACTTAGTTTCTTAGTGATGAAGTAACCTAAAATTTGGTGATGGAGAAGAAGAATAATATCGAAATTGTTTACATCTATTATACCATAATACATTATGAATATGGTGAATAAATATAATATCGAGACTCATTATATAATTTGAAATATTTCCAATCTATATGAAATATGTGTCATTAATTAATTATCTTTTAACTTAGTTTCTTAGTGATGAAGTAACCTAAAATTGGTAATGGAGAAAAAGAAAAAGATTGAAATTGTTTACATCTATTATATCATGATACAATATGAATATGGTGAATAAATATACTATCGGGCCTCATTATATAATTTTAATTATTTCCAATGTATATGAAATATATGTCATTAATTAATTATCTTTTAACTTAGTTTCTTAGTGAAGAAGTAACCTAAAATTTGGTGATGGAGAAGAAGAAAAATATTGAAATTATTTACATCTATTATACCATAATAGAATATTAATATGGTGAATAAATATACTATCGGGTCTCATTTTATAATTTGAGTTATTATCAATGTATATTGAATACGTGTCATTAATTAATAGTCTTTTAACTTAGTTTCTTGGTGAAGAAGTAACCTAAAATTTGGTAATGGAGAAGAAGAAAAATACTGAAATTATTTACATCTATTATACAATAATATAATATGAATATGGTGAATAAATATACTATCGGGCCTCATTATATAATTTTAATTATTTCCAATGTATATGAAATATATGTCATTAATTAATTATCTTTTAACTTAGTTTCTTAGTGATGAAGTAACCAAAAATTTGGTGATGGAGAAGAAGAAAAATATCGAAATCGTTTACATCTATTATACCATAATACATTATGAATATGGTGAATAAATATACTATCGAGACTCATTATATAATTTGAAATATTTCCAATGTATATGAAATATGTGTCATTAATTAATTATATTTTAGCTTAGTTTCTTAGTGATGAAGTAACCTAAAATTTGGTAATGGAGAAAAAGAAAAAGATTGAAATTGTTTACATCTATTATACAATAATATAATATGAATATGGTGAATAAATATACTATCGGGCCTCATTATATAATTTTAATTATTACCAATGTATATGAAATATATGTCATTGATTAATTGTCTTTTAACTTAGTTTCTTAGTGATGAAGTAACCTAAAATTTGGTGATGGAGAAGAAGAAAAATATCGAAATTGTTTACATCTATTATACCATAATACACTATGAATATGGTGAATAAATATAATATCGAGACTCATTATATAATTTGAAATAATTCCAATCTATATGAAATATGTGTCATTAATTAATTATCTTTTAACTTAGTTTCTTAGTGATGAAGTAACCTAAAATTGGTAATGGAGAAAAAGAAAAAGATTGAAATTGTTTACATCTATTATATCATGATACAATATGAATATGGTGAATAAATATACTATCGGGCCTCATTATATAATTTTAATTATTTCCAATTTAGATGAAATATATGTCATTAATTAATTATCTTTTAACTTAGTTTCTTAGTGAAGAAGTAACCTAAAATTTGGTGATGGAGAAGAAGAAAAAAATTGAAATTATTTACATCTATTATACCATAATAGAATATGAATATGGTGAATAAATATACTATCGGGTCTCATTTTATAATTTGAGTTATTATCAATGTATATTGAATACGTGTCATTAATTAATAGGCTTTTAACTTAGTTTCTTGGTGAAGAAGTAACCTAAAATTTGGTAATGGAGAAGAAGAAAAATACTGAAATTGTTTACATCTATTATACAATAATATAATATGAATATGGTGAATAAATATACTATCGGGCCTCATTATATAATTTTAATTATTTCCAATGTATATGAAATATATGTCATTAATTAATTATCTTTTAACTTAGTTTCTTAGTGATGAAGTAACCAAAAATTTGGTGATGGAGAAGAAGAAAAATATCGAAATCGTTTACATCTATTATACCATAATACATTATGAATATGGTGAATAAATATACTATCGAGACTCATTATATAATTTGAAATATTTCCAATGTATATGAAATATGTGTCATTAATTAATTATCTTTTAGCTTAGTTTCTTAGTGATGAAGTAACCTAAAATTTGGTAATGGAGAAAAAGAAAAAGATTGAAATTGTTTACATCTATTATACAATAATATAATATGAATATGGTGAATAAATATACTATCGGGCCTCATTATATAATTTTAATTATTACCAATGTATATGAAATATATGTCATTGATTAATTGTCTTTTAACTTAGTTTCTTAGTGATGAAGTAACCTAAAATTTGGTGATGGAGAAGAAGAAAAATATCGAAATTGTTTACATCTATTATACCATAATACACTATGAATATGGTGAATAAATATAATATCGAGACTCATTATATAATTTGAAATAATTCCAATCTATATGAAATATGTGTCATTAATTAATTATCTTTTAACTTAGTTTCTTAGTGATGAAGTAACCTAAAATTGGTATTGGAGAAAAAGAAAAAGATTGAAATTGTTTACATCTATTATATCATGATACAATATGAATATGGTGAATAAATATACTATCGGGCCTCATTATATAATTTTAATTATTTCCAATGTATATGAAATATATGTCATTAATTAATTATCTTTTAACTTAGTTTCTTAGTGAAGAAGTAACCTAAAATTTGGTGATGGAGAAGAAGAAAAAAATTGAAATTATTTACATCTATTATACCATAATAGAATATGAATATGGTGAATAAATATACTATCGGGTCTCATTTTATAATTTGAGTTATTATCAATGTATATTGAATACGTGTCATTAATTAATAGTCTTTTAACTTAGTTTCTTGGTGAAGAAGTAACCTAAAATTTGGTAATGGAGAAGAAGAAAAATACTGAAATTGTTTACATCTATTATACAATAATATAATATGAATATGGTGAATAAATATACTATCGGGCCTCATTATATAATTTTAATTATTTCCAATGTATATGAAATATATGTCATTAATTAATTATCTTTTAACTTAGTTTCTTAGTGATGAAGTAACCAAAAATTTGGTGATGGAGAAGAAGAAAAATATTGAAATTGTTTACATCTATTATACCATAATACAGTATGAATATGGTGAATAAATATACTATCGAGACTCATTATATAATTTGAAATATTTCCAATGTATATGAAATATGTGTCATTAATTAATTATCTTATAACTTAGTTTCTTAGTGATGAAGTAACCTAAAATTTGGTAATGGAGAAAAAGAAAAAGATTGAAATTGTTTACATCTATTATACCATGATACAATATAAATATGGTGAATAAATATACTATCGGGCGTCATTATATAATTTGAGATATTAGAAATGTATATGGAATATGTGTCATTAATTAATAGTCTTTTAAATAAGTTTATGGATGTAGAAGTAACCAAAAATTTGTTGATGGAGAAGAATAAAAACTCTAAAATTTTTTATATCTATTATACCATAATACAATATGAATATGGTAAATAAATATATTATCGAGACTCATTATACAATTTCAATTTTTTCCAATGTATATGAAATATGTGTCATTAATTAATTGACTTTTAACTTAGTTTCTTGGTGAAGAAGTAACCTAAAATTTAGTGATGGAGATAAAGAAAAATACTGAAATTGTTTACATCTATTATACCATAATACAATATGAATATGCTGATTAAATATACTATCGAGAGTCATTATATAATTTTAATTATTACCAATGTATATGAAATATATGTCATTGATTAATTGTCTTTTAACTTAGTTTCTTAGTGATGAAGTAACCTAAAATTTGGTAATGGAGAAAAAGAAAAAGATTGAAATTGTTTACATCTATTATACAATAATATAATATGAATATGGTGAATAAATATACTATCGGGCCTCATTATATAATTTTAATTATTACCAATGTATATGAAATATATGTCATTGATTAATTGTCTTTTAACTTAGTTTCTTAGTGATGAAGTAACCTAAAATTTGGTGATGGAGAAGAAGAAAAATATCGAAATTGTTTACATCTATTATACCATAATACACTATGAATATGGTGAATAAATATAATATCGAGACTCATTATATAATTTGAAATATTTCCAATCTATATGAAATATGTGTCATTAATTAATTATCTTTTAACTTAGTTTCTTAGTGATGAAGTAACCTAAAATTGGTAATGGAGAAAAAGAAAAAGATTGAAATTGTTTACATCTATTATATCATGATACAATATGAATATGGTGAATAAATATACTATCGGGCCTCATTATATAATTTTAATTATTTCCAATGTATATGAAATATATGTCATTAATTAATTATCTTTTAACTTAGTTTCTTAGTGAAGAAGTAACCTAAAATTTGGTGATGGAGAAGAAGAAAAATATTGAAATTATTTACATCTATTATACCATAATAGAATATGAATATGGTGAATAAATATACTATCGGGTCTCATTTTATAATTTGAGTTATTATCAATGTATATTGAATACGTGTCATTAATTAATAGTCTTTTAACTTAGTTTCTTGGTGAAGAAGTAACCTAAAATTTGGTAATGGAGAAGAAGAAAAATACTGAAATTATTTACATCTATTATACAATAATATAATATGAATATGGTGAATAAATATACTATCGGGCCTCATTATATAATTTTAATTATTTCCAATGTATATGAAATATATGTCATTAATTAATTATCTTTTAACTTAGTTTCTTAGTGATGAAGTAACCAAAAATTTGGTGATGGAGAAGAAGAAAAATATCGAAATCGTTTACATCTATTATACCATAATACAGTATGAATATGGTGAATAAATATACTATCGAGACTCATTATATAATTTGAAATATTTCCAATGTATATGAAATATGTGTCATTAATTAATTATATTTTAGCTTAGTTTCTTAGTGATGAAGTAACCTAAAATTTGGTAATGGAGAAAAAGAAAAAGATTGAAATTGTTTACATCTATTATACAATAATATAATATGAATATGGTGAATAAATATACTATCGGGCCTCATTATATAATTTTAATTATTACCAATGTATATGAAATATATGTCATTGATTAATTGTCTTTTAACTTAGTTTCTTAGTGATGAAGTAACCTAAAATTTGGTGATGGAGAAGAAGAAAAATATCGAAATTGTTTACATCTATTATACCATAATACACTATGAATATGGTGAATAAATATAATATCGAGACTCATTATATAATTTGAAATAATTCCAATCTATATGAAATATGTGTCATTAATTAATTATCATTTAACTTAGTTTCTTAGTGATGAATAACCTAAAATTGGTAATGGAGAAAAAGAAAAAGATTGAAATTGTTTACATCTATTATATCATGATACAATATGAATATGGTGAATAAATATACGATCGGGCCTCATTATATAATTTTAATTATTTCCAATGTATATGAAATATATGTCATTAATTAATTATCTTTTAACTTAGTTTCTTAGTGAAGAAGTAACCTAAAATTTGGTGATGGAGAAGAAGAAAAAAATTGAAATTATTTACATCTATTATACCATAATAGAATATGAATATGGTGAATAAATATACTATCGGGTCTCATTTTATAATTTGAGTTATTATCAATGTATATTGAATACGTGTCATTAATTAATAGTCTTTTAACTTAGTTTTCTTGGTGAAGAAGTAACCTAAAATTTGGTAATGGAGAAGAAGAAAAATACTGAAATTGTTTACATCTATTATACAATAATATAATATGAATATGGTGAATAAATATACTATCGGGCCTCATTATATAATTTTAATTATTTCCAATGTATATGAAATATATGTCATTAATTAATTATCTTTTAACTTAGTTTCTTAGTGATGAAGTAACCAAAAATTTGGTGATGGAGAAGAAGAAAAATATCGAAATCGTTTACATCTATTATACCATAATACATTATGAATATGGTGAATAAATATACTATCGAGACTCATTATATAATTTGAAATATTTCCAATGTATATGAAATATGTGTCATTAATTAATTATCTTTTAGCTTAGTTTCTTAGTGATGAAGTAACCTAAAATTTGGTAATGGAGAAAAAGAAAAAGATTGAAATTGTTTACATCTATTATACAATAATATAATATGAATATGGTGAATAAATATACTATCGGGCCTCATTATATAATTTTAATTATTACCAATGTATATGAAATATATGTCATTGATTAATTGTCTTTTAACTTAGTTTCTTAGTGATGAAGTAACCTAAAATTTGGTGATGGAGAAGAAGAAAAATATCGAAATTGTTTACATCTATTATACCATAATACACTATGAATATGGTGAATAAATATAATATCGAGACTCATAATATAATTTGAAATAATTCCAATCTATATGAAATATGTGTCATTAATTAATTATCTTTTAACTTAGTTTCTTAGTGATGAAGTAACCTAAAATTGGTAATGGAGAAAAAGAAAAAGATTGAAATTGTTTACATCTATTATATCATGATACAATATGAATATGGTGAATAAATATAGTATCGGGCCTCATTATATAATTTTAATTATTTCCAATGTATATGAAATATATGTCATTAATTAATTATCTTTTAACTTAGTTTCTTAGTGAAGAAGTAACCTAAAATTTGGTGATGGAGAAGAAGAAAAATATTGAAATTATTTACATCTATTATACCATAATAGAATATGAATATGGTGAATAAATATACTATCGGTCTCATTTTATAATTTGAGTTATTATCAATGTATATTGAATACGTGTCATTAATTAATAGTCTTTTAACTTAGTTTCTTGGTGAAGAAGTAACCTAAAATTTGGTAATGGAGAAGAAGAAAAATACTGAAATTATTTACATCTATTATACAATAATATAATATGAATATGGTGAATAAATATACTATCGGGCCTCATTATATAATTTTAATTATTTCCAATGTATATGAAATATATGTCATTAATTAATTATCTTTTAACTTAGTTTCTTAGTGATGAAGTAACCAAAAATTTGGTGATGGAGAAGAAGAAAAATATCGAAATCGTTTACATCTATTATACCATAATACATTATGAATATGGTGAATAAATATACTATCGAGACTCATTATATAATTTGAAATATTTCCAATGTATATGAAATATGTGTCATTAATTAATTATATTTTAGCTTAGTTTCTTAGTGATGAAGTAACCTAAAATTTGGTAATGGAGAAAAAGAAAAAGATTGAAATTGTTTACATCTATTATACAATAATATAATATGAATATGGTGAATAAATATACTATCGGGCCTCATTATATAATTTTAATTATTACCAATGTATATGAAATATATGTCATTGATTAATTGTCTTTTAACTTAGTTTCTTAGTGATGAAGTAACCTAAAATTTGGTGATGGAGAAGAAGAAAAATATCGAAATTGTTTACATCTATTATACCATAATACACTATGAATATGGTGAATAAATATAATATCGAGACTCATTATATAATTTGAAATAATTCCAATCTATATGAAATATGTGTCATTAATTAATTATCTTTTAACTTAGTTTCTTAGTGATGAAGTAACCTAAAATTGGTAATGGAGAAAAAGAAAAAGATTGAAATTGTTTACATCTATTATATCATGATACAATATGAATATGGTGAATAAATATACTATCGGGCCTCATTATATAATTTTAATTATTTCCAATGTATATGAAATATATGTCATTAATTAATTATCTTTTAACTTAGTTTCTTAGTGAAGAAGTAACCTAAAATTTGGTGATGGAGAAGAAGAAAAATATTGAAATTATTTACATCTATTATACCATAATAGAATATGAATATGGTGAATAAATATACTATCGGGTCTCATTTTATAATTTGAGTTATTATCAATGTATATTGAATACGTGTCATTAATTAATAGTCTTTTAACTTAGTTTCTTGGTGAAGAAGTAACCTAAAATTTGGTAATGGAGAAGAAGAAAAATACTGAAATTGTTTACATCTATTATACAATAATATAATATGAATATGGTGAATAAATATACTATCGGGCCTCATTATATAATTTTAATTATTTCCAATGTATATGAAATATATGTCATTAATTAATTATCTTTTAACTTAGTTTCTTAGTGATGAAGTAACCAAAAATTTGGTGATGGAGAAGAAGAAAAATATCGAAATCGTTTACATCTATTATACCATAATACATTATGAATATGGTGAATAAATATACTATCGAGACTCATTATATAATTTGAAATATTTCCAATGTATATGAAATATGTGTCATTAATTAATTATCTTTTAGCTTAGTTTCTTAGTGATGAAGTAACCTAAAATTTGGTAATGGAGAAAAAGAAAAAGATTGAAATTGTTTACATCTATTATACAATAATATAATATGAATATGGTGAATAAATATACTATCGGGCCTCATTATATAATTTTAATTATTACCAATGTATATGAAATATATGTCATTGATTAATTGTCTTTTAACTTAGTTTCTTAGTGATGAAGTAACCTAAAATTTGGTGATGGAGAAGAAGAAAAATATTGAAATTGTTTACATCTATTATACCATAATACACTATGAATATGGTGAATAAATATAATATCGAGACTCATTATATAATTAGAAATAATTCCAATCTATATGAAATATGTGTCATTAATTAATTATCTTTTAACTTAGTTTCTTAGTGATGAAGTAACCTAAAATTGGTAATGGAGAAAAAGAAAAAGATTGAAATTGTTTACATCTATTATATCATGATACAATATGAATATGGTGAATAAATATACTATCGGGCCTCATTATATAATTTTAATTATTTCCAATGTATATGAAATATATGTCATTAATTAATTATCTTTTAACTTAGTTTCTTAGTGAAGAAGTAACCTAAAATTTGGTGATGGAGAAGAAGAAAAAAATTGAAATTATTTACATCTATTATACCATAATAGAATATGAATATGGTGAATAAATATACTATCGGGTCTCATTATATAATTTTAATTATTTCCAATGTATATGAAATATATGTCATTAATTAATTATCTTTTAACTTAGTTTCTTAGTGATGAAGTAACCAAAAATTTGGTGATGGAGAAGAAGAAAAATATTGAAATTGTTTACATCTATTATACCATAATACAGTATGAATATGGTGAATAAATATACTATCGAGACTCATTATATAATTTGAAATATTTCCAATGTATATGAAATATGTGTCATTAATTAATTATCTTATAACTTAGTTTCTTAGTGATGAAGTAACCTAAAATTTGGTAATGGAGAAAAAGAAAAAGATTGAAATTGTTTACATCTATTATACCATGATACAATATAAATATGGTGAATAAATATACTATCGGGCGTCATTATATAATTTGAGATATTAGAAATGTATATGGAATATGTGTCATTAATTAATAGTCTTTTAAATAAGTTTATGGGTGTAGAAGTAACCAAAAATTTGTTGATGGAGAAGAATAAAAACTCTAAAATTTTTTATATCTATTATACCATAATACAATATGAATATGGTAAATAAATATACTATCGGGCCTCATTATATAATTTTAATTATTTCCAATGTATATGAAATATATGTCATTAATTAATTATCTTTTAACTTAGTTTCTTAGTGATGAAGTAACCAAAAATTTGGTGATGGAGAAGAAGAAAAATATCGAAATCGTTTACATCTATTATACCATAATACAATATGAATATGCTGAATAAATATACTATCGAGACTCATT